>PVKB01000288.1:102583-168040 GCA_004027205.1 Ctenodactylus gundi
AATGAAAAGCAACCAAGTTCGGTGAAAAATAAAAATTCATAGGTCTAAGAAACTCAATTATTCCTAAATAAGATGAATTCAAGAAAAATCACTCTCAGCTAGAAGACGACAGAGAGACACAGAGAGAAAAATAATGAAAAGAGTGAAGAGAAACCACATGCTACATAGAGTGAGATAATCAAAGATTATTGGAGTTCACCAATAGAAGCCGGAAGACTTTGGAGTGCTGAAAGAAAAAATGTCATCTAAAAATTTGGTATCTTATGAAACTATCCTTCAAAAACTTAAAGAGGCAAAACAAAGATATTTTTAATTAGTAAAAATAGAGAATCTGTTGACTTCATACCAGTAATTAAATGAAAATGGACAAATTTCTTGAAAGATTCAAACTATCAAGCTCACTAAAGAATTAGATAACCTAGTCAGAAAAAAAGTTATAGAAATTGATCTAGATAGGCCTGGTGATACCTGCCTATAATCCTAACACAATGAGAGGGTGAGGCAGGAGAATCAATTTCGAGCCCAGTCAGGGCAACCTTGTCACAAAATCAAAAATAAAAACTGGCTGGAGGTATAGCTTGATGCAAAGGTCCTGGGCTCAACTGTTAACACCATGAAAAAAAAAAATTGAGCACCTATGAATTTTTTTTTGGAAAGAAAAGCTCTTACCCATATGGAGTTGTTGGTGTATTCCATCAAACAATTAAGGAAAATAAAGTCAAATTCTCCCAGAAAATCAAAGAAAATAGCACACTTCCCAATATATTCTATAGGCAAGCATTATTTAGCATTCACCACAGATTCTACAAGAAAACTATAGATTTATGCCCCTCATAAACATAGCCCCCCCAACCGTCATGAACTGCTGGTGGGAATGTAAACTGGTACAACCACTATAGAAAGCAGTATGGAAGTCTCTCAAAAGACTGGAAATAAATGTCCCCTTCCATCCAACAATACTGCTTCTGGGAATTTTCCCAAAGAGTTAAAAACAACATATAACAGAGATACATGTACACCCATGTTCATAGCAGCACAACTAACAATAGCTAAAATGTGGAAGACACCAAAATACCCATCAACAGTCCAACGGATACACAAATTGTGGTATTTATACACAATGGAATACTATGCATCTATAAAGACAGATAGGATGGAGGCTATTGTATGTAAATGGAGGCAACTTGAGACCATCATGTTTAGTGAAGTGAATCAGAAGCAAAAGGTGAAATATTGAATGGTTTCTCTTATATGAGAGGCCCAGATCACAATCATTTGATAGAAGTTAATGTGGGGAATAATAGGAACTGGAAGGAAGGGGAAGGGTGTGGGAGGGTTGAAAAGAGAGAAGGGAAGGATTTGTAACTTTGCCAGGATATGTACGTGCACAGAATGCTCAAGATCAACGTAAACTTTATGTAAAACACTTACACATATCAATAAAATGGTGAAAAAAACATAGCCCCCAAATCATAAAGCTTCAATAAATTACATACAACACATATAAAAAGTACATTACACCATAACCAACTGAAATTTATTTAGGAATATAAGGTTGGTTTAATATTTTAAAATTCTTCTATGGAATACACAAAATTAACAGTTTAAAAAACTATATCATTCTATCAATAAATAGAGAAAACATATTTAACAAAGTTAAATATCTCTTCCTGATTTAAACAAAAAAAAAAATTTTCAACAAAACGGAAAGGAACTTCCTCAATCTGAAAAAATTCCTCAGTAGAAGTACAGTGACAATATACAATAGCAAAGACTGAGTGTCCCCTAAAGTGGGGGACAATTTCAACAATCACCACTTCACTATTCAATATTAGTTCAACAATATTCCCGTTTATTCAAGTAAAGTCTAGTCAGTGTAACAAGTCAAGAAAAATAAATAAAAAGCATCTGGTTTGGAAAGGAAAAAGTAAAACTATCTTTTATTTTTATTTATTCACTTATTTTTTGTTGATTAATTGGCTGAATGTGGTACTAGGGAATGAACCTAGAGCCTTTGCACAGAATTATATCTTCAGTTCTTTTTTTTTTTTTTTTGAGTCAAGGTTTCAGTAAGTTGCTAAGTGATCTACACTAGACTTGAACTAGCAATCTTTCTGCCTCAGCCTCCCTGAGTGCTGGGACTACAAGTGTGCTCCACCATGCCAGGCAGTAAAATCATCTTTACTTGCATATAACATGATCATCCGTGTAGAAAATTCACTAGGAATCTATAAAACAGAATTCACTAAGACAAATAACTATAGTATTCTGTAGACTAAAAGTTCAATTATGATTCTATTAACCAGAAAATTAAATTTTAAAGAAGTTCTGTGAATAACGCATCAAAGAATGTAAAATATTATGAGTAAATTTGACCAAAAATGTCTAATAACTTTCTACTAAAAATTACAAAATATTTGAGAGAAATTAAATCCAAAAAATGGATAAATACAACATCAAATATTGTTAAGTTATAAATTCTTCCTAAATGGTATACAGATCCAACATAATCTCATTTAAAGTGTCCACCAGTTTTTTTGTATAAGAAAACAATAAAATTTACATGGAAATACAAAGGACCTAGACTATCCAAAATAGCTTTATGAAAGGACAAGGGTGATTTTAAAATTTTTCATATGCCACAGTAATCAAGCACAGTATAGTATTGGAATCAACTAGACAAACAGACCAATGAAATAGAACAGAATCCAGAAATAGTCCCACATACAAATGATCAACTGATTACTGGGAAAGTGCTCAGGCAACTAAACATATTTAGGAAAAGAAAATCTTTTCAAACATGACACTGAGATAACTGAAAAACATTTAGAACAGAAGAACAACTATGAAAAAGGAGAAGCTAGGCAATCTATACTGTTCATCCATATTCAAGTGATTTTCCACCAAATGTATCAAGCCAGTTCAAAGGGGGAAGAAGTCGTTACTAATAAATGGTGCTGAAAGTACTACAGCTCTTTTAGAATCTAACAATACATAGAAATAATAATAGTGTCAGAAAAAATTGAATATGAATATTTAAAAATAAACTTCATGTCATTCTGGAGAAAAATTAATTTCAGATGAATTATAACCTAAATGGAAATAAGCTATAACCATATAACTTCTGTGAATACAGGTAACATAATCACATGTGCCTCTGTTCGCAGGTCAAATGAGCTCAGGAATTTGAGAGATGCCTGGGAGACACAACCATGTAGTAAAATTTCATCTCCAAGAAGAAAGCATGAAAGCAAAGAAAGAGAGAGAAAGAAATAAAGAAAAGTGAGCAAGCAGACAAGAGATACACCATAGGCAGGGCTCTAAAAACACGTATAACAAAAACATTGGTAAATCAGACCTCAGCAAAACGAAATTTTCCTGCCATTCAAGAGCCATCACTGAGAAAACAAATTTGCATGTCACCTGACTGGAGGAAACAGTCACAATACATACGTATATAACAAAGGAGTTTATCGTGATATATAAAATGTATTTATTTATTTATTTATTTACTTATTTGAGACAGGTTCTCACTCTGTTACCAAGGCTGGTCCTTAATACACTATGTGTTCTAGACTACAAATTAACAATTTAAAAATTACAGTTTTTAACTTGGAAAAAAAATCTTGACAATTTGGAAGACATATCAACAACCAAAATGCACATGAAAGTTATTACTCATCTGGAAAATGGAAACTAGAACCACAGTATGATATAGCTTCACACCAGTTGAATGACTAAAAGAAAGGGACTGAGAGACTAACAAATGTGGGGAGGATAAGGAGCAACTGAAACTAATGCGTTTCTGGTGGGAGTGTTAAAAATTAAACAAGCAATTTGAAGAAATGTTTTGGCAGTTTCTTGTGAAATTAAACATACATGTCCCGTATGACTCAGCAATTACATTCCTAGGTACTTCCTCAGAGAAATGCAAACAAATGTTAACAAAAAGACTTGTAAAATAATACAGCATTCTTGCTCACAATAGCCAAAAATTGGAAAACCACACATCAGTCCACTAAGACAGTGGATAAATAAACCATGATATAGACACAGAATGGAATATATCTCAAAAAAGTTTTAAACCACCGATAACTGCAAATCTACACTTGATTCTTACAGATATTAATCTGACTTCAGTAAATGAACACAAAGAGGATGTATCACGATTTCAAAACTTTGGACCTTACAACCTTGGTCATGCCGAAATGCTTGTGAGTATGTTACATCACATGGAAAAAAAAAAGGTGTTTGCAGGTGTGATCGAGGTTACCTATTAGTAGGCTTTAGGATAAATTACTCAGGATTATTTTTGTAGACCCAATTAATAATAGAACCTCTTAAAAGCAGAGGCTGAGGGGCAAGTCAGCGAGATTCAACATTTGAGAACTGAGACTAGACTGAAGATGGAGATGCCAGGCTGGAAAGTGCAAAGAGGAAAGATTTCACCAGCCAGCAGTGCTTGGAGGAGGACCTTGACCTGAGACGAGAACCTCAACTAAGCCCTGGTCTCGATTTTGGCCTTGTAAAACACAGAACAGAGAATTCAGTCGTGTCCTAATGAATTTCTGACACACAGAAAAGATACGATAAACCATTGTTTAAAGCCGCTAGTTTTGCGGCAAATGCTTGTGCAGAAGCTGACGCACTGTATGATTCTACTTACTCGAATAAGTACAGCAGGAAAAACTCCATGATGATCTAAGCCAGAAAGCATTGCCTCTCAGAAGAAAGACCCAACTAAAAGAAGCACAAAGGGAATCTGTGAAGTAACAGGAAAGTTCTATATGTTGCTCTACATGGAGATGACCTGGTTCTATAAAGCTATCAAGACTTACTAAGTTTTATATCCCCAATAAAGAAGAGAGAGACAAAGAGACAGAAGCCAAGAAACCTTCCTATTATGTCAACTAAAATGGCAAAAAAGAAAAGATCAACACGTGCTGGCATACATGAGAAGAAACTAGAAGTCTTTCACCTAGCTGGTAAGAATATAAAATGTTATACCTAACAGTTGTGAAAATGTTTTCTCAGTTTGTTAATAAAATTAAAGGCATTCTCCTCATAAATCAACAATTTCACTCATTAGAATCTGTCTCAACAAATGAAAACTTATGCCCACAAAAAGGCTTGCGCAACAGTGTGTACGGCCACCTTCTTCATGAAGGTCTTCAACCAAAAATCTCATATTCAACAGGAAAACGGATACATGAATTATAGAATATTCATGCAATAAAAAACAACACTTTGTGGTTAAAAAAAGATACCCATGGCAACATGAATGAATCTTAAAATTTTTTCTATCGAGCAAAATAATGTTCACCAAAGAATTTATAGTGCCTATTCAACTTAGACTAAGTCAGTGAGAGGCAAGAACTACCTATAGTGATGGAGACCAGGTAACAGTTGCCTCTGAATTTGGCGAGCTGGAAAAGCAACTGCAAAGAAACCGGAGGGAACTTTCCAGAGCAATGGAAGAATTCTATATTTTGTTTTGGATGACGCTATGGTTTGCATCTGGAATTTGCCCAAAATCTTCTGGTGTCTGGATGCTGTGGAATAGCTATGGAATCATGTGCTAGGAGGTGGAGCTGGTTGGAAGGGGTGGAACACTGGGAAGTGGGTGGAGATAGGGACTCTGGGGTAGTGCCGGCCCCTCCCCCATCACTTCCTTCTGGGCTCAGGGACCCTGGAGTCACTTGTTTATGCCAGAGGCTGTGGAGTCTCTCAGCTTCCCCTTCCTCTGAATCTCCAGCCCAGCCAAGCCACCGCCTCTGAGGCTACTCCAACGCTTTGGCCGGCCCTTGCTGCTTCCCTTGGCTTCCTGCTTGCCACGCCCATGGGCAGCTGTCTCCAACTGCGCCTCCACTACGTGCTTCCGCCATTGCCGGCCGCCCATGAATGGACAGTGACCTTCGGTGAGCTAAAATAAACCTTTCCGCCTTGACGTTGTGGATGACGGGAATTTTGTTGCAGCAAGGAAAAAGTAACTACCCCAGATAGCAGTGCTACTTGATTACATAATCATCCAAACACATTACACAGAATACTTAAGCTCTGCACGTTATACTGTCTGTAAATCAATTCCTATGTAAAAACGAAGACAAAGAAACTACAAAGAATATCTATTTAGTAATCATATACTATAACTAATGCAGTTAGGCACTGAGTGCCTATGATGGGCACAGCCCTTTGCTAAGACCTTAAATTTAAGACCAAATTTGTTTACATTTTCTATCCTGTTATCTTAACAGATGCGTTTCAAGATGCATTTCTTTATGACACATTTCATCATTTCAAAAAGGTATGTATTACATGGACACTGGAAAGTTACATAATAACATGAAACATTTGTATTTCTAACAACTATAGTAGAAAACACTATTTTTTATTAGAGCATCTTAGCTACGGAACTGCAGGTTTTCTTTTGGCATATTCATACCTACATTTAACAATTCTGGTGATCTTCCCCTGGAAGGGAACAAAATATAGAACACTTCCATCACTCCTGAAAGTTCCTTCCTGTTTCTTTCCAGTTGACCCCAGCCTCCCTTCCCCCATATAGCTTATTTTTATAGGAAATGGAAAGTGGTATGTCTGAGGAATGGTTTGATTTAGAATTCTTTGTCCATTAAATATATGTTAAGAAAGCTTTGAGCTAGACTGAAGAAAGATATTCATTTATTTTTATTTTTTATTTGTAGCTTGCCAGCATTTGTCTACTATAGACTATTTATTTGCTGCCTTTATGCTTACTGATATCATCTAAACTTGGTTTTTAAAAATTATACTGTGGTAATTCTCATGATTTGAAAGTTTTATAGAGAGTAGAGGGACTTCTACAGAGACATAAAGGTTAGTTTAAAATTGCATTTTGCCTGTACAGAGAATTTTGCTTCAAGATTTAAAGCAGTTTACTGTCCACAGAGGAAGAAATACTAACGACCAACAAGCATATGGCAGTCATTAAGCCATTCCAATATAAAAGGAAATCAGTTAAGAATTAAATACCCTGCTTTTGCCTTTTAAATTTTTAAAGGTGAAATTATCCAGGTTTGGCTGGTGTATAGCGTAGGTTTCTGAGGGAAATGTAGAAGAGCAGTTTTTGAAAAGAAGTGTGGCCATATACATTAATAGCTTTTAAGTGTAGTCAGCCCTTTCTTTGCATGATATGATATTCAATGGAGACTCAATCTTATCAGAAACATGGAAAATGAGAAGTATTTTTATTGTGTTAAATCTAACATTTCCACCTCTAGGCATCTATTTTTAGATAATAAATAAGATTGCATAAAAAGATCAATGTATGTTAATTAGAGCATTATTTATTGTTTAAATATGAAAGTAATCCACACATCCAAACATAAGGAGTTGGTTAAGTAAATTATGAAGTTTTTATATAGTAAAGCACTATGCTCCCATAAAAATTATGTTTTAAAAATTCATAAAGACCTCTGGAAATGTTTGTAATACAATATTCAATAAAAAAGTTACAAAATTACAAACAGAATGTTCTCAGTTTTCTGTGGACACGTGCACTTGTGCTCACTCTCTCTCTTTCTCTCTCTCTCTCTCACACACACACACACACACAATCCTAGTTTAAGTTGAATAAAAATGCTAAGGTGAGATTAGGATGAGATTATGTGAAATCTGTAACTTTTTCTAAAAATTTCAGTACTTTGTTAAAGAAAAAAATTCTTCAGTGATACCTGATAAACTGAAAGGCCCAGGCTAAACAAACTCCATGCCAGGCTTCAGACCCTCCAGAAAAGCAAGTAAGCCTGAGTTTCAGTTTCCCAGAATAAAAAGAAAAACCACACGTTGCTCAAGACTGAAGCCACCCTAGGGCCACCCTCAGACTAGCCAATCAGGAAGGGCTAAAAAAAATCTGACATTCCGGAAGTCTGAGGTGAGGTCTGGGGGCTATGGAGAGTTACTTTGATCAACTGGCCAATCACTCCCAGCCTGCCTAAACCCCACATGGGTCCTTCAGGCTCACCTCACAATTGGTCATTTTCAAAAAGACTCTCAAAAGTCATGATTGGGTCCCGCCAGATGGTATGAACACTCCAGAATTCTGAATGGTCAATGTTGTTGCCATGGGTGCTGTGTCATTGTGATTGGTTTTATATAATGATGCTGTGCCTATGTCATACTCCCTGTAACCTCCCCTTCCCTTCCCTGATTAGAAACCTTGCTCAGCTATTTTTCAGGGCTCTCGGCATGGATCCACTGTGTTGGTGAAGTCTGAGAACCAGAACTCAGGCCCGAGTAAAGGCTCCTTGCTTCGCCATACGTGCCTTGGTCTCCTGGTGGTCTCTCTGGAGTCTTTGCGATCTGGGCATAACATAAACCACGATAAAAAGAAAAGCTTTATTCAGGACAATGTAGGTCAAGTGACTGCAGCAATGATACCTTGCAGTGGGGGAGAGAGATTAGGCTGTATTCTGAATATAATATGGATAAATGGACATTTACGCCCAAGAAGCAGGGTGAGGTCCGTGGAAGGAAAATCACAGGGGAGACAAATTCCAGCTGAAGAGTCCTAACAAGATTCTTGCTGGAAACAGGTCGGGGTGATCATACGTCACCCGAGGATGAGGGACCTGAGCAGGTACTGAAGGGGAATAGACGTCAAGAGTGCAGATCCTTAAAAATCAAATGGAGGGGGGAGGGCTGGGAGTGTAGCTCAATGGTAAAAACCCTTACCTAGCATGTGAAAGGCCCTTGGTTCAAATTCCGAACACCACATAAAGATTAGCTGTGCATGGTGGCCAACACCTGCCATCCCAGCGCTCAGGAGGCTGAAGAAAGAGGACTGCCATGAATTCAAGGCCAGCGTGGGCCACGTAGTCCAAGTTCAGCTTGAACTACAAAGTGAGATCCTGCCTCAATAAATAAATAAATAAATAAATAAATAATTTTAAAAAGAATAAACTAACTTAGCAGGGTTCTTTGCTAAAACTGTATTTTACAAAAAAAAAAAAAAAAAAAAAAAAAAAAAAAAAAAAAAAAAAAAAAAAAAAAAAGGAGCATACATGCACCTAGGAGAAGGTCCAGGAGCCTCTGCTAAAGTTTGGCCAAGCAAAGAATCTTTCTCACCTTTTCCAATATCTGTTATAAAACTGGATTTCTGAATTTTGTAAATAAATATACTAATATGTTTTATAGCCTCTATTAAAACATCTGGCACCATATAGAATAAAACAGTAAAAGCTTATCTCCATGTATTTACAGTCTATTTCTCTACATAGATGGGACAATTCATTTTCCCTGCATTTGCCTGTGCATACAAGTATGTATTCATTTTTAACATAACTTCATTGAAATATAACCTACACACGATATTGTGCATTCATTAAAGTGTACAATATAACAAGCTTGGCGGGCATGCATCTCATTTACCCTCCACCATAATCCACATGGGAAATGTTCTCATGACTCTCAAAAAGTGGTTATGTCACTTGCAGTCCCAGTGCTCTTTCAACTAGTGTCTGTTACTGCAGATTAATTTTCTATTTCTATAAATTTATATAAATGAAATTTTGCAGTATATAAGCTTTTGTATTTTTTACTCATTATGGGTATTTTGAAAGTCATCATGTGGTTGTGTCTGTAGTTTCTTTTTTAAATTGCTGAATAGCATGTAATCATACAGATACACTACTACCTTCAGTTTATCCATTTATCTGTAGAAACATGTCAGTTATTTCTAGCTCTTCACTATTATGAATGGATTTTCTATAATCATTCTACAAATATTTGTGCAGATATGTGCCAGCTTTTCTTGGGTAAATACCTAAGAGTGTGTGACTGTCTAGGTTTTCAAGAGAAACAGAATCATGGGATGATGATGTACACACACACACACACACAATTACCAAAAGGAATTAACTTATGTCATTATTGAGACTGAGAAGTCCAAGATCTAAGCTAGAAGCTGAAGAGAGCCAATGTTGTAAATTCTAATCTAAGTTCAAGACCAAAAAAACAAGACAAAAGCTGAGGAAGATTCTGGTTTAAAGACAGGCAAAGAAAGGAAATTATTTTTTCCTCAGCCTTTTACTTACATTCTTCAGACATTTGATGGATTGGATGGGGCCCACCCAATCTTCTTCACATAGTCAATCAATACAAATGATAGTCTTGACCAGTAACACTCTCATAGTCACATCCAAAATAATGTATTACCAGATAATTAAGCAATTCATAAGTTAGTTAAGTTGACACATATAAGTAACCATCACAGAGTGAAGCAGTTAGATCATGTGGGAGGTGTATGGTTACCTTTTTTAAAAAATTACCAAAAAATTATCCAAAGTAGGAGACTACATTTTCATCAGAAAAATACCAGAATAATAATTCTTCTCTATTCCCCAACACCTGGGGTTCTTTTTTATATTTTAGCTTTTATTTAGTAGGCACAGAGGATTATGTCATAAAAGTTTTAATGAGCATTTCCTGAGTACAAAGCACCTGTTCATGTGCTTATCTGCTATTTGCATATCTTTGATAAAGAGTCTGCCTAGCCTTCCGGTCAAGATGGCGGCTGAGTAACAGCACTGCACAAAGTCTCCTCATCAACTCACTTAAAAAGTCAAGAAGACAGTTAGAAAAAGCGTGTTTGGTGGAGCTAGCAAAGAGAGGAGCATCCCCAGAAACTGCAAGGTGACCAGCAGGAGGCCAGAAACTCCGAAGGATCATCAAAACCGGAGGCGGGGTGGAACATCCCCACAGTCCAGTAAGCTGCCTCAGCCAGCGGCAAACAGCAGACAACGGCAGACTGAGGAACACTCGCGGGGATCTGAACATCTGACTGAACAGAGCTGGAGAGGACGGAGCACACAACAACGGGAGAAGAGGCTGTGGGCAGGTCAGAAGCAGCCGACTCCGCGTGGCTCCACTCAGCCGGCACCCACAGATCACAAACAAGGTCCGGAGGCCAGAACCTCAGCCCCAGGTAAGCGCGGACCCGGACTAGCCGGAATCATTGGCTGTGGGCGGCCTCAGAAGCACCAACCCGCGGGTGTGCTTACTACAAACGCAGTGTGCGCCCCTCCCCCAAGAAAAGATCCCAGAATCCCAGATCAGAAACAGGACTCAACAGCTGTCGCAGGCAGTGACGTCAGCAGGAGCCATTCACTTTTCCTGCGCACCAGAGACAGTCAGAGGTAGCAGTACCATGGGGAAACGTAACAAATCTTATACAAAAAGATCTGATTCCCCAGGGGAGGGTGCAAGGGGTGCTGAAATTGCAGAACCCAAAGAAAAGGACAAAAATGATGGTAATCTCTGGGCCCAGATAGTCAGTGAATTAAAACAGGAATTAAAGGAGGAGTTAAACCAGGAAACAAAGCAGGAAATAAATCAGACAGCACAAGAGCTACAAGAACACTTAGCTAAGCATAAAGCAAGCCTTGAAAAGGAATTAGAGGAGACCAAAGAAGAATTGGGGAAGCGTAGGCATAAATCTACAAAAAGACCTGAAACCCCAGGAGATGAAGTCAGGGTAAATAAAGATGAATATGGCAAAAATGATGACAACTTCTGGGCCCAGAAATTCGGTGAATTAAAATGGGAATTAAAGTAGGAAATTAAACAGACAGCAGAAGAGCTACACCAATACATAGATAAGCAAAAAGCAAGCCTTGAAAAGCAACTAGAGACCAGAGAAAAAATATTCTAGAAGATAATGAAGAAAAAAGAAGAAATTAGAGAAGAACACAACAGAGATACAGAAAAATTGAATGCAGATATTCAGGAAATGAAAAACACACTGGTAATAATAAGGAACCACTTTAAACAACTTCAGAATAGTATGTCAGACCTAGAAAATAAAGTGACTAAGCTGCAACATACAGGCCATGAAGAATACAAAGTAAATAAAGTGAATCATTACAACAACTGATAGATGATTCAAGGAGAAATAACCTCAGAATTATGGGAATTGAGGAGTAGACTGAGGACAAAACAAAAGGCTTAAAGGACATGTTTAATGAAATAATGGAAGAAAATTTCCCAAATCTAAGAAGAGAGATGAATATGGAGCTTTTGGAGGCATATACAACACCAAACAACTTTGATCAGAAGAGATCCTCATCGTGACACATCATAATTAAAATTCTAGAAACCCAACACAAAGAGAAAATACTAAAAGCGGTAAGAGAAAATCAGAAGGTGACCTACAAAGACAAACCCATCAGGATAATGGCAGATTTTTCAATCCAAACTCTAAAAGCAAGGAAATCATGGAGCAATATCATCCAAGCACTCAAAAAACACAGATGCCAGCCAAGATTGCTATATCCAGCAAAATTATCTTTTAATTTAAAGGGAGAACTTAAAACTTTCCATGACAGAGATAGCTTAAAGGAATTTGTAGCCACTGAGCTAGTATTGCAGAGAATGCTTAAAGGAAACTTGGACAGTGAAAGGGAGACCAGCGACACCAATGACCCCAGAGAAAAAGTGACAACAGCTAGAGGAGAAGGAGCTGAGAAAAAGTAGGTTAGTAATCAGTGAAATATGAGTAAATAAGATATGAAAGTTAGGAAACTAAGAAATAACTAGATTTGCCTACATGTCTGTTGCTTTAAGTATATTTATGTGGTATAGATTTAAGTTCATTTAATGTAGCAATGTGATATAGTTTTAACTTTGTTTTGTTGTAGCAATTCACTTATTAGGTCACTAATGAAAGTTTATCCTAAGGAAACTGATTGATGTAAACATAACCTTGTGAATGTACAAATATGCACCTTCCAGTATTCAGATAAGGCAATTGAATTTTATTATTTATTATTTTTTCTTCTTTCCCAAATTAACTATCCTTTAGAACTACATGCTTATAATTATTTTCTAGTGTGAACTGGTGGATAAGGCCAGGTTTAACAGTAACAACAAAAATGTAGGAAAATGTGGAAAAAAAAAACTTTTGGTGAATATCCCAATGAAGGGATTGGTTGGATTCAGAGAGGAGATATCAAGATTTTACTACTGTGAACCCATTAGAGGAACAGGAAGCTGGGGTAGAGTGGTGACTTGAGTGAAATGACTTAGGCGTGGAAGATTAGTATGTTACACACTGTATAGTTTCTCGGACTTGGAAAACCCAGAACAAGGACATTCTTTGGAACCATATGAAGTGATAGCCGAAGCTGGGGAAAGGGACAGGGAGGGGGTGGGAGGGTTGAAGATGGGAAGGGAATGTGAAGTCGATGTGATACACAGATGTACGAAACACTCAAATTCATTGTAAATACTATGTATTACATTTGTGTATTAATAAAAATAGTGGGGGGGCGGAAGAGTCTGCCTAAAACATTTGCTCAATTTTAATTGTACTGTTCTTCTTATCATGGGGTTTTGAAAAAAACTTTAATATATATTCTATATACAGGTTATCTATCAGAGAAACATTTCAGAAATATTTTTACCAACTGTTTGACGTTTATTTTCTAAGTGTCCATTGGTTTGTCTGTTTTTGTGCCAGTACCATATTGTTTTTACTATTGCTTTATAGTATACCTTGATATCTGGTATTGTAATGCCTCCCACTTTAGTTCTGTTACTTAAGATTGCTTTTGCTAGTCTAGGACTCCTTAGTTTCCATATTAATTTAAGGATTATGTTTTCAAGTTCTGTGAAAAAAAAATTGCTGGCTTTTTGATAGCAATTGCATTGAATCTGTATATCAGTTTTGGTAGTATAGTCATTTTGACTATATTGATTTTGCCTATCCAAGAAAGGAGGATGTCTTTTCATTTTCTCATGTCATCTGCAACTCCTTTCTTCAGTGTGATGAAGTTACCTTTGAAGAGGTCCTTCACTTCCTTGGTTAGATATACTCTAGGTATTTAATTTTTTGCTGGGCTTTGGAGAATGCGATTATTCTTCTGAGCTCTTTCTCAGTGAGTTATTGTTGGTGTAGAAAAAAGCTATTGATTTTTAGTATGGATTTTGTAGCTTGCAATTTGGCTTAATTTATTATTTCCAAGAGTTTCATAGTGGAGTTTTTAGGGTCTTTGTAGATAATCATATCATCTGTAAATAAGGATAGTTTGACTTCTTCCTTTCTGATGCAAATTCCCTTTATTTCACTTTCTTGTATGATTGCTATGGCAAATGTTTCAGGGACTACATGGATAAGAGTGGTGAGAATGGATAACCTTGTCGTATTCCTGATTTGATAGAGAGCACTTTTAATTTTTCTTCATTTACTACAATATTTGCAGTAGGCCTGGCATAAATGACTTCTATGAGTTTGAGTTACAGGCCTTCTAAACTTATTTTTCTCAGTTTTTATCATGAAAGGGTATTGAATTTTTTCAATGGCTTTTTCTGAAACAATTGAGAAGATCATGTGGGGTTTTTTTTTTTGTTTGTTTTTGCTTTTGTTGATGTGGTTTATTACATTGATTGATTTATGTATGTTGAATCAGCCTTGGGTCCCAGGAAAGAAGCCCACTTGATCATGATCTGATTCCTTTTTAGATTCTATTTGATATAATCTTATTAAGAATTTTTGCATCTACATTCATTTAAAAAAAACATTGGTCTATAATTTTCCTTCCTGGTTAAGTGTTTGTCTGGTTTTGGGACTAAGGTGATACTAGCCTCCAGAAATGTGTTTGATAGTATTTCTTCTTTCAACTTCATGGAACAGTTTGAGAAGAACTGAAGTTAGTTCTTCCCTGAAATACTGAAAAATTCTGCTGGGAATCCGTCTGGTCCTTGGCTTTTATTTGTAGGCAGAGACTTTATTGTTGCTTCAATTTCTGTGTGGGTAATGGGGTTATTTAAGATTTTTATGTCTTCATTCATTTTTAGTACTTTGTATGTGTCTAGGAACTCATCCATTCCTTCCCAATTCTCTAAGTTGTTAGAATACAGGTGTTCAAAATAATTTCTCATAATATTCTAAATTTCCAGAGTCTGTTGTAATTGTACCTTTTTATTTCTAAGTGCTTTAATCTGTGCTTTTTCTTTCCTTCTTTTGGTGAGTTTAGCTAGAGGGTTGTCAATCTTATTTATTCTTTCAAAGAAACAGCTCTTTGACTCATTAATCTTTTTGTTATCTTTTTAATTTCAATTTCATTAATTTCAGACCTCATCTTTATAATTTCTTTTCTTCTACTGCTTTTTGACTTAAATTGTCCCTGCTTATCTAGGACCTTACAGTGCATCATTAGCATATTTATTTATAACTGTTTTGTTCTTTTGATGTAGTCATTTATGTCTATGAATTTCTAAGGACTACTTTGTGTCACATAGATTCTGATATGATGTACTTCTGTCATCATTTAACTCTATGAAGTTTTTGATTTCTTTGCTGATATCTTCTGTAATCAAATGTTTGGTGAGTAGCAAGTTGTTTAGTCTCCATGTATTTGTGTAGTTTCTTCTGTTTCTTTTGCTGTTAAGTTCCAATTTTATTCCAATATGATCTGAAGGTATACTAGGAATTATTTCTATTCTTTTGTATTTATTTCAGTATGGCTTATGACCTAGAATATGATCTATTTTAGAAAATGTTCTATGTGCTGCTGAGAAGAACGTGTATTCTGTTGATGTTGGGTGGAAAACTCTGTAAACATCTGTTAGGTCCTAGATTTCTATAGTGTCATTTAACTGTTGTATATCTTTGTGGATTTTCTATTTGGTTGATCTATGTATCTGTGATAGTGGAGTACTAAAGTCCCCTACTATAGTTGTATTGGGGCTTATCTGTCCTTTCAAATCTAATAATTTTTGATTTACATAATTGGGTGCTCCAGAGTTGGGAGCATATATATTATTATTATTGTTCTATTGTTCCCTTAACCAGTATATAATGACCATCTTTGTCTCCTCCCCTGTTTTGTTTTGAAATCTGAGGAGTCTGAGACTAATATAGCTACCTTTGCTTGTTTCCTGTGCCCTGTTGCATGAACTATTGAATTCCATCCTTTGATTTTCAGTCTATTAATTTCCTTGTGGGTGAAGTATGTGTCTTGTAAGCAGCAAATTGTGGACTTCCGTTTTTTAATCTAGTCAGACAGTCTATGTCTTTTAGTAGTTGAGTTGAAGCCATTCACATTCAGAGTAATTATCAAGGTATGCTTGATATGTCCTGTCATTGTTACAGTTTTTCAGCATTATTTACTAGACTTACTTTCTTCTCAGTTCATTCTCCTATATCTGTTGTGTCTTTTTCTCTGGGGTCTTTGGTGGTGTTAGCCTCCATTTTGCTTTCTAAGTTTCCTTTAAGTATTCTCTGCAGTACTTGCTTAGTGGCTACAAATCTCTTTAAGCTTTCTATATCATGGAAAGTTTTAATTTCTCCCTATAATTTAAAAGATAATTTTGCTGGATATAGCAGTCTGGGTTGGCATTTATGTTCTCTTAATGCTCGTATGATACTAATCCACGATCTCCTGGCTTTTAGGGTCTGAGTTGAGAAATCTACAGTTATCCTGATGGACTCATGTTTGTAGTTCACCTTGTTTTTCCCTTACAGCTTTTAGTATTCTCTTTGTGTTGGGTCTCTGTTATTTTAACTATGAGGTATCGTGGTGAGGTTCTCTTTTGTTTAAAATTGTTTGGTGTTCGATATGCCTGCAGCAGTTCCATGTTCATTTCTTCCCTTAGATTTGAGAAATTTTCTTCCATAATTTCATTGAACATGGCCTTTCAGCCTGTTGTTTTGTCCTCACTATTCTCCTGCACTCCCATAATTCTGAGGTTCTCTTTGAGTCCTCATCATCTGTTGTAACCATTCTCTTTCTTCCTTGTTTTGTGTCCTTTACTGCCTCTATTTCCAGCTCACTCACCCGTTTTATCTTCTAGGTCTGATATTCTATTCTGAAAATGTTCAAACTGTTTACTTTTTTTTTTCCTTTGTGTTTTTTACATCTTCAATGACTGCTTTTAGTATTTTTATATCTCTTCCATTTTCTTCTCTAATTTCTTGTATTGCCTTCATGATCTTCTGGTTTATATCTTCTTTGTTTTCCTCTAATTTCTTATCAATGTTTGCTGTTTGCATAGCTGTGTCCTGGTGTAACTCTTGTATTTCCTGTTTCAATTTTAAGTATTTCTGGGCCCAGAAATTATCTTTTTCCCCCTTTTTGCTTTTATCATCATTGGGCTCTGCTATTTCAAGATCGCTGGTATCATTTTCTGAGGTGTCAGGTCTTTCTGTAGATTTGTTACCATGATTTCTCATGGTTCTGTTACAGTGAGTTGAGGTTCTGGTATTGTTGATGGGCTCTGTTTCTTTTCCTGAGATTCTTAAATTAGACTCCTTCTGTTTTGTTACCTGGCTGTTTCTGGGCACAGAAGGGATGGGGCCTGCAAAGGCCCAGTCCCATGAACTGACAGGTACAATAGGGGCTCTGGCAGCAGCTACCTGCCTGTCTTGGCTGGATGGGGCACTGAAAGGCCCAGTCCTGGGAGCTCCTAGGTACAGGCAGGCCTCTTGCAGCAGCTATCTGGCTGTCTCTGATCTATCATTTTTAACTCAAGTTTATACTTTATTCAAATACGCTTAGTTTTTACATCAAGTTGTTTCTTTATTTCAAGGTTCTATCCAGAAGACTACATTATATTATGTTAAGTCACTGTGTGTACAAGTATGCTTCAGCCAGTGATAATTCTTCAGACCTCCCTTGTTTGTGATAGCCTTAGCAGTTTAGACAAGTATTCTCTTATGTAGTCTACTTTGCCTACTAGTGTCTTTGACAAACTTACCCTAATTTAAAATGTTCCCACCTACTGATTCCAGTATCTGTTATATGTGTGGATCTGCTTCTTATGACATTCTAGTGAAGACTAACTGGCTACCAATAAATCCATATGCCTTAGTGAATCCTCCATTTCCAGCAGGCTACTGTGTTGTCTTTTGGAGCAATACAGTACACATTTACAAGGTGATTCTCCGTGCTTCTCCCTTGTACCACCTTGCAGTACACAACTCTCATGCTCTCAGTGGAAACTAAATGGTACAGGCCAGCTCTGTCCCTGGGGGACTTTGTGATTTGACTATGTTCTGCCAGCCTCCATACAATCTTACAAAATTTGTTAAAAGATACATTGTTCTCTCCTTTCTTTTCTGTGACTTTCTCAGCATCTCCTTCAGACTAAGAGCCACAATGAGACTCTTCACTTCTAGGAAGGACTTGAACTTTTCTGAAATTTAGTTATCTTAAAAGTTTCTTCCCTCGGGTTGCCTGATAGGAGTAAAACATGCAAGTACCAATAATAAAACTGTGATTGCTTAGTGTTTTGGGCCTGTTCTTATTGTTACAGTGACTTGCTTTTGCATGTTGTTTATCCACCTTTCACAGGAATGAAAGCACTGTCTTCAGGCCCTAGGTTGTATACCTGCCAATAAGTTACCTTAAATCATCTCTCTCTCTCTTTCTCTCTCCTTCCCGTATGGTCTCCTTCCCTTTTAAAAATTAATGAGTAATGCTTCAGAGTTCAACACTCATACTAAAGGTGAGGCTTCAATTTTCACTGATCTTCAAAAATCCTAATTTACATCCTTCAAATTTGTAATGAACTTCACATAGTAAGTTATTCAACAAGCATTTATTGTTCAACAATAAATTTATTGTTGAACATTTTTTATTCAACATTTATTTATTCAATAAGCTTATGGGCTAAGAACAGTTTCAGGGTGAGAAGATATAAGCTAAGACACCCACAGAGATTATATCCCAGCAGAATTTTGGAAAAACTAAAGGATCATGATTTAGTTATGTTTCCTCACTGTGCAAGTTCCACCATCTGACATTTGAAATAGCCATTTCAGGAGCCAAATTATTAAAGATAATTCATTCCAGACCTCCGCTGACACAAACAATGCTTCTGAGCCCTACACAGATGCATACCAGCAGGGTGCTGCCTGGCTCTATCAGTTTCTAGGCTGCTTTCAGAAAACTGAGCTCCACATAGGAAAGCAAGCAGTTGAGGCCCTCTGTGCATATGTAGGCATGCCCTGGGGTCTCTGGCTAATGAGAAGATTAAATTCTTCTCTGTGTATAATTCTTTTATCTGTGACCAACTTAGTATGGATAATAATGCTCACTTAATAAAAAATCTGGTATAATTTAACAAGAGTTACTAATGTAGAAATGAGTATTTCAAATCTTAAAAAGATCATGTGCGTGACAAAGAGACAGAGGTGCAAAGCCTGCCTGAAAGTAGTATGACCTGAATGATCTTACAGCTTTCATTTCTCTTACTTAACTGAGTCTATGACAAGTGGAAAAACGCATTTCATGCTAGAAAATAATTAGCCCAAAGACTATGATTCACTTAACAGACGAAGTTATGATTATTTATATAATTTTAGATTATCAACAAAGCAGGAGTCAGCAATTTTTCTCCATTGCTCTCTTCTATACATAGTTCAGGCTTCACAAACTACATTCTCTTGATCTGTGGCAATCCTCTACTCAGCCACTGTAGAATGAAAGCAGACTTCCGCAATAGGTAAACAAATGAGCATGGCCAATAAAACTTTATTTACAAAAATAGCAGCACACTGTTTTAAACATGTGAACCATAATTTGTCAACCCTTAAAATAAAACAACATGGGAACACTGGAATTTTAGACTCTCTAGAAAAAAAATTATAGGTCATGCATAAAATGAGTTGATTCATGGTTGGCTACAGGCCAAATTGGTGACAGCCCATGTGTTATATACAAACTATGATTTTATTATAGAAATGTTTCTGTACCTACATGATGGGATTAATGAAAGGCATCGTATCCATGTATTGTAATCTATGACTTGTGTTTAGAGAAGCAGATTCTCAATAGACTCTGCTATAGTAGCTAAGTCTCCTCAGGGCAGAGAAAAGTTGATAAGATTAAGATAATTTTAAAGCTTTGGATACTCTCAACACAATTCATTCATTTAACCAGCCTTGATGTTGTTTACTTTATACTAGGGACTGGGCATACAAAGACAAAGGGAAAAGAATTATCTGTCATCAAATGATTACGTTTAGTGACAGAAAGGGATAAAATTTAACTACAATTTTTAAAATTCCATAGTAATCCATCCTTGTTTGGGGAAAGAGAAGTTTTCCTGTAGATACTAAAGCCAACTTTGTGAAGATGTCATTGAATTTGTCTTTAAAGACTAACTGTATGCCAGAACAAAAATGAGCAGGCAAGATAATCCTAAAGGCAATTTTATTTCATTTTATTGACTTTTTTTTCCTTCTTTACCTTCTAGTTTCTGTCTACTTTATTCTTTTCTCCTGAAAGACACTAATCCATCAAGTGTTTTTCATGCTGAAAACACAGTGCTGGTCACAGCACTGAGAGAGAAGAGCTGCTAAAAATTCTGGTTAGAGAACAAACTGCTATAGTCACTTTGGAAAACAAGTTAGGACTAAAGAAAGTTTTCCAGTGCACAACTGAGGTTGTTCTGCTTCTAGATGCACAACATAGAGAATCTCTCCTCCACTGTGTGCAAAATGGATAAATACAAAGATATTCCTTGCAACACTTTTGCAACTGCGCGAAAGGGCCAACTACTTAATTCCATCTCTGAGTGGCTAAATAAAGTTTGATTTGTCACAGGATAAAAGACTCGTAGCAGTTAGAATAAATGCCCTCCAAACATATCAACATGCATGACTCTTTAGGATATGGTGTATGTCAAAAGTAAGTTATAGAATGCCACCATTTGGGGTCTTTGGGAAATAAAATCTCCCACACTAAGGTAGCATACAGACCGTTTCCTGAGAAGTGCACTCAGGACCAACGCCTATAATGAACAAGGGAAGCAAGACTGGTAGACAGAGAAGCAAAACCACAGTGCAGATGAAACAGAGCTCCTAGTTAATTCTCTGGGGAGCTATGGAGATAAAATCTCCCCTGAAAGTTGCTCCAAGTTGAGGCAAGAAGACCAGGTCTTTCTCCTGGCGCCTATTCCCCACTGGTAGCCAGTGGGTGCCCAGTCATACAGTAGGACTTTCGTAAAGGTTATTGGCCAAAGGAAATGCTTAGGACATAGAGGAACAAGTTATTAGATCAATGTTTTTACGAGAATGCAATTAGCAAACTTAGAAACGAGAAAGGCTCCTGTAATTCCAGCACTCCAGAGATTGAGGCAGGAAGATGGCCACAAGTCTACGGCTAGCCTGGACTCACAGTGAGTTTAGAACCAGTCTGGGCTACAGATCAAGATCCTGTCTCAAAAAGGGTGTGTGTGTGCCACTTTTATAGATTAGAAAATGCATTACAGACATTTCAGCCAATATAGTGTACAGAATTTTTTCTGTTATTTCAACAGAACTATAAAATACTTATATTTGAGGAAAACCAGTAAATTTCAACATGGATTAGAATATAACTTTATATAAGGAAATTGTGGATTAGTATTTTTTAATCATTATCTGTTAAGATTTTATACTACCTAAGTAAATGCAAAACAAGATGTCAAAAAGTAGTATATAAAGCAAGAATGACTGGTGGGGCTTGGGCCTGTGCTGGGTGGATCCTGAATCCCCCTCTTATAAATGTGCAACTGATGATTATCAGTTATTTATGTAGAAATTATCTACCATTCTAGTGTCACACTGACATGTAAATAAAATTCCTCTAGATCAGTTACATGAAATTGAAAATAAAAGATGGAAAAAATGTTAAAATTTTTTGAACTTGAATACTGTGCAAATGAGATTGATCATATTGGCTTCTCTGCCTTTGAGTGTTTGAGAATTTCAATAAAAATTTTTTTTTTAATGTTCACAAAAGCAACAGTATTTTTTAAAAAGAGTAACAGTCTAAGACTAGTTTCCAAGGTGCTTTGTTTTGGATTTCATTGAGAACAATTTCTTTTAACAGAAATTATAAGGAAGTCAAATATGCTCAAAAGATACTCTTGGAATGACTCTAGTTATGACAGAGGTACAGCCTGCTCCATGCCTGGTGCTATGATTTCAGTGTGGCTTCCCTAACCCTCCAAACTCATGCTGAAATTTGAAATTCAGTCCCCAATATAACAATGTTGGGAAATGACAGAACTTAAAGGAAATGGCCAGGCTGTTAAGAATGACAAATGAAGTTATGAAATTGAGTTATTTGCCATGAGAACAAGTTGTTAGAAAACAGAATGACCTTGTATTTTGTATTTTGTTGCTTTACAAAAGCCTGCTTGCCCTGTTGCCTTTTTACCATGTTATATATATAGCATGTGCCCCTAACTAGATGCAGCTACAGGATCTTCGATTCTAGCCTGTGGAAATATATGTTAATAAAGTTCTTTACTTTATAAATGATCTAGTCTCAGGTATTCTGATACAGCAACAGAAAGCATTCTAAAATATTCTACTAGCCCTTACAGGTAAAGCATATATATTCTGAAGTTAGTTCTACTTAGGTAATAATCTTCATTGTTTCTTAAATCAATGATTCTTTTGGGATTTGCTATTTACTTTCAAATACTAGAAATTAAGAGCACTACAATTCAAAAGTTAAAAATGTTAAGAGTACACTAAACTAATACTAGTAGTACCACAATAGAATAACAATAAAAGATCCATAAAAGACATGGCTAATTAATATACTAATTACTCAGCCTCCTAGAACAGTGTCACAGTGTCACAGTTTGTACTAAGACAATTTGAGTACAGTTCTTTACTATCCTGACAATATGTCTTTTACATTTAGGGCAAAGTTCCACTGCATTCTAGTAAACACTCCTTAATTTGCCTCTGATTTGATGTTATCTTTTTTTTCCTTCAGTGACTTCTTTTTCCACAATGTTACATAACATGATCAATTTAGTGTTCTGCACTTATTGAACAAAAAGCTCAAAGTTGAGCTGGGCATCATGGTTACATGCCTATACGCCAACCACTCTGAGTGGCTCAGGCTGGAGGATCACAAGTTTAAACGCAGTGTGGGCAGCTTAGTAACTGAGCAATATCTTGCCTCAAAACTGGAAATTACAAAGGGGCTGCAGATGTAGCTCGTTGAGAAGTGTCTGGGTTCCATTCCCAGTACCACCAAAAAAAGAAATTTCAAAGTTGAAGCAAAAATGGCACATGGATTTTTACAAAGCAGTGTTAAATTTAATGTCATGTGAATATTTTTACCAAAATAAAAAGATAAATAAAATGCAGTATTAAGATGTGAAGTATTAACAGTTCCACTAATTGTATGTTACACTGATATAGTTGGTCACGCAGCTGATTTATCATTCCAAATACACCTTTCCAGACATTTTAAAGATTTAAAAATGGTCCCTTTTTCCTTTTAGAAATCACAACACAGATGTTGTCCATTCAATAATATCTGTAAAATTATTTTAGTCTAGTTTACACATAGGAAAATCTGCACTTTTTATGTGCAAGCAAGACATTTCCTTATTTACCTTGACCATGAAATATGTCAGAGCCAAAGTGAAGCCACCATAATTAATATAGGTTTTCTCATACAACTGTTTATTCTTTTCCCCTCTTGCTTCACTTAAAACTCTAGTCATACACCTGTCGTGGACATGGTTTCTTTTGTTCTTCCAATTCAAACATCACTTCTTGGGGCAGCAGCAGCACCTTCTTTTACCTAAACCCTCTGCCTCTTCACTTGCCCCAACCTAATTATTTCATGAATGCCGCCAAACTCTGCCCTCTCTTACCCTCAGACTAGTGTTGGCTGGAGTTCAGAATCCTTGCCTACCATTCTCTCAGGTGGAATCAAGGAGCTAGGAAATAGGGAAGAAGATATCTTCTTGACCACTGGTAAACCAGATGGCTACCATTTCCAAGTCTGGAAAAAGGCAACAGAAAGACACAGAAATCCGAATCTGGAAGTTATTTTCCAGCATCTGTGGTCATTTGGCCCCACCACAGGTACACTCCTGTTCACCTGATAGATGACCTGAGTCAACAAGTGGTCCTCACAGTTTCAGCAAGATTCCGAATTTGGATCCTTTGTAAACTAAAGCTGATTAATCTAAATCTTTTACTCCATTTATACAAATAGATAAATTTGAAAATTATTTTAAAACTGTTTGCCTATAACTATAACCTTTTTGCATCTTTGCTGCTAGGCTCAGTTCCCCACCCACAAAAACTGAGCAGCAGGCCCTTCTGGACCTGGTCGGGGAGCATGAAGCTGGGCAGATGGTGCTCATATACTTCCCTGGTTTTGTCTCTGTGGTTGAATCCTCACCTGCAGCCCACAGAACACTTAAAATACTTTCAAAGAAATTGCTCACTGTTTAAAAGAAATAAAAGTAAAGGAGGGGAAAGAAAAACAAGGCGGTGAAATAAAAGAGAGAACCAAGAAGAGAAAAGATGAGAGGTCTGTGGTTTTGAAACACAAAACTAGAAAACAGAATAAAAGAAAAAATTAAAGCTATGATACAAAATAATTAGAGAAATAAAGACTTAAAATCTGAAAGAAATGTGTAATGTATAACAAATAACACAGGATGACTCAAAGAGTCTTCGAAATTCACTTTGTTGTTACCAATGAGAGACTTGGTCTAATAGTTCCCAAGGTTGTTGCTGTCTGTGAGGTAAGGAGGGTCACTGCAAACTCTGAAATGATGGGAAATAACCTTGTAGGAGGCTGTCATGTCGGCTGTCACATTGGTTGGTATAAGTTAAACAGATCCAGTAACATACTCTGCACACATCCCTTGGCTTTTCAATCTATGAGGCCATTAGGATTCCAGCCCTGCTGGGGATCCTCTCCCTTGACGGTGGTGGTACCAAAGCCTTACAAGTGTTAGATAGAACAATCAAGGATGTTTAAAAAGTAATCACTTGTTAAAAAAAAAAAAAAACAAAGACTGCAGAAACATAAAACGAGGAACATGCCAAAGATATGAAAAGTAAGGACAGTTATTACAGAATGCAATGGGGCTGAATGTTTGCTTTTATGTGACAGATGTTTTAAAGTGAAGCTCAACACTGGCAGTTAGGGTACACTTCTGATTTTAATTTGTGTTCTATCCTTTCATATTGATGTTTCCTCACATCTGTGAAGGCTCTGGGATATAAATTTGACAGGGGAAAGTGAACAGCCCACTTTTGGAGGCCTTCCATTAAATCCACATAACAGATTGTTAACAAAAATCTTAAATAGCTATCCTAATCATCAACAGCAATCTTACACAAATTAAGTTAAACCCAAAGGGTCTGATTAATTTTAAAATACCTTACATGCATGTAATACAAATTGAACGAACTATTTTTCTACCCTTAGCACTAGAAATTGCATTGCTCAATATGAGTCAGATACACAGTTATAAAACAAAAAGCCTGCATTTTAGGGTGACAATGACATGTAGATAGAATTTCACAGGAAGCTAGTTATGGGCATAGAAATTCAGTCAGGCCACAGTCAAGCTCCCTGTTTAAATGCAGAGTAAGTGCTTTGAGAGAAGCCAGGTTTTTACAGATGGTACAACCCCCTAATTGGTTCAAAGAGGTCACATTATTAAAGAAACGAGCCACAGCAAACTTGCAGTAACATTAAAATAAGGCCATGGCAGAAGGAAAAGCTGAGCTAAAATCTCTGCATTTTAGACCCACCTATCAAGAAGCAGATTACATTCATGATTTAGAGTACGATTATGCCACAAATCAAAGAAAAAACACTTTCAAATGTTGGCTGTTCTCTATTTCAGCCAGATCTCCAGAGGTCTGTTCAAATAAATTTCGCTGAGTTTCTTTCATCCCTAATGCTGGCCAGCGGGTTCATCATCTGTACATATGCTACAGTCTCCAATCCTCACAGGTATTTGAAAGCTTAGGGAACTTCCTCCCAGCTGCTTGGAACATGGAACTCTAGGCCAAACCAACAGCAATAAAATGAGAAGCCTAACTTATACTGAAAAATAGAAAACCATTGGAATTACATTTTGGTGATCTCATTAGTTTGACAAACGTATGTGCTTTCAACTCTAGCCCAGGTATTCTAGACACTGTACCTGTCAACAACCTGGTGGCGTTTTGGTGCCCTCACATAAGTTTTTCATCAGCTAGAGGGTGCTTGCTCTCACCTCTCACTAGCTCAGACACTAGGGCAGAATCACGGAAGATTTTCATTACCTGCTAAATATTCACTAGTATGTACATAACAAAGAACTTTTCAGGAACCTTCCTCTATTCCACGTGTATCATCAAGATTAGACCCCAGCAGATCACCACAGATAGAACCTGAAAAATTCAAGTCAGAAGCAATCCCCATCCACTGAGTTAGGGTGCGCATATAATCCGAGATGATAAAAAGAATTTAAGGCTGGGGGCTGTGGGTCGGTGGTAGATCAATTGCCTGGCATGCTTAAGGCCCTGAGTTCAGTCCTAAGCACAGGAAAAAAATAACCTTATTTTTCATGTTTCCCTGTAAACTAGAAAGCATGTATTTCCCCCACTGTGACTGGAAGCCACCTTGTTAGCCCAAGGAGAATCAATCTTAGAATGAAACCAATGTTACTCTACCTGGGGAACCCAGGTGTGTAGACAGATGTTCTTATTACTTATACCAACTTCAGTCAGGGACTACAATTTCTTGCAATTGAAGGTACTAAATTAATTTTAGTGGTCTTGTGAGAAATTTGCATTCCAATGTCTGAATTTTTCTGTATAACCACTAGTCCACAGGCACAGGGCCAGAAGAGACTTCATAACTTGTGGGTGCATAACCTTTAGGCTTTAAGGAAGAAGAACCTTCAATGAAGAGGCACTATCCTGGCCTACCTATTATATAAATACAGACATATTATCTTAGTCACTTTGTTGTTGCTGGACCAGAATACCCAACATTATTACCTTTAGGAAGGAATGATTTATTTTAGTTCACAGTTTCAGAAGGTCACAGTCCATTCATGGGCGGACAGCTAGAAATGGTGGAACCACGTGATGGTGCTGAAGCCAGAGAAAGCTCCTCACGGCATGGCAGAACAGAGCCAAGTCCAGAAGGAAGGGCAGAACCAGCACACATCCATCCAGGTTAAGCCCCAGGCATCTGTCCCTTCCAGCCAGGCACCTCCTCCCACAAGTACGCAATAACCATAGACACATGAGGGTTCCAAACCATCATATTTACATACTGCACTGCACTCTACTATACCGTAAGTAATATATATTACTGTGTGTATACATATATATAAAACAATTAATACATGTGTAAGTAGCAAAAATTCCTTTTTATATGTTTTATTAACACAGTAAGTCTAAGTTTAATAACTAAATAAGAAAATTTACATGTCTGCAGAATAATAGTAAATGCCTGTCTTTTTAGGCACACACACACACACACACACACACACACACACACACACACACACGTAGGTCAAAAAACTATTATTGGTGATTACTGAATTGTACTCATCAAGTTACATGGTGCATGGAATGTCTGATACATATGGATTGGATTCTGATTAGACTGACTGTAGGTGGGCATGAAGTGTAATTAGCACTGCATTCCACCCTCCCCTACCCAGCATTCTGGTGACCCCCACACAGTCTATATCCAGGCAATATTTTATTGTCATTAAAAGTACTGCAAAAAATCAGACAATAATTTTAAAAATTTAGGACAAATATGTTCAACTTATGGCCCACAGATTGCCTGTGGCCCTGGACACCAAGTAATGCAGATCTAGCAAGACTGTAAATTGTTAACTTAATTATATGATTTTTGGTGATATTTTTCATTACTCAATTGCCTCAGTGTTCTACTACAGACAACTACATAGTTAAGAATGGAATGTTCTGTAGTGGAGGGCACAGTGCAGTGTTAACTCCACTTACTCTGCCTACAACAGTCAATGGAATTGAAACTCATGAGTTTAGCCCCTACATGTATTTCTGCAGCTGGATGGGTAAAGTGCAGCAATTACAGGTAATAGCATTTCAACCAACCTACACATGAATGTGCCTCTGAAGACAGGCATTTATCATTATTAAGCAGACACATAAAGTTTTTTGTTTAATTTTTAAACCTGGGCTTCAGTTGTTCTGTAAAATAATTTAATGAGTTTTATTAGTCACTTCCCTGTTGTTGGAACAAAATGCCTGACACCCTTAACTTACATGAGAAGAGGTTTATAGTAGAGGCTCATAGCTTCCAGAGGGTTCGGGCCATGGTTGGTTGGCTCCCAGACAAAAAGGAAGAGTGAGGGATAAGAAACAACCTTCCAGGCGACACTCTCAGTTACTGACCTCCAACAAGATCCCATTTCCTAACAACATACTCAGCTATAAACTGAACAATGGATGAATCTACTTATGAGGATAGTGCCCCTACGATCCAGTCACTTTTAAATGCATGAGATTTTTGGGTGACATTTAGATCTAAACCATAGGTTAAAATAGTTTTTAAAGCAGTTATAATATAGAATGTACAAAAATATATCAAACAGGTTTTTGTTCATGGTAGTGTTACAATTAGGTATACATTACTAAAAGTAGAAATGTTATAATAAAAATATAAAATACAGAAAATTTTGTTACTTATATATATATGATAATATGGCTCAAGACAATTCCTCCTCATTCATGTAGCCCAGGCAAGCCAAAAAGTTGGGCATCATGGTTTACCATCTTGTGGAGCCACTTTTATGGCCATCCAGAACACACGATGCCCATGGGCCTGTGGGTTGGACATATCTGCTCTAGATAGTGTAGAGGTATTATGGTTTGGATCTGTTGTGTCCCTCAACAGCTGCACCTATTTGGATGTTGCAGATTACCTTTGTGCTTGTAATTACCTTGTGCTGTTGGGGTGTAGAGCCTGGCTGGAAGAGATGGACACTTGGGGCTTGACCTGGAGAGATGTGTGTTGGCTTCCCCGTCCTTGACGTCTTGGCTTCCATCTGTCATGCCATGAAGAGTTCCTTGGCAGCTCCCCTGCTGTGTGTGTTCACCATTACAGGCCACTCACACATGGACTGTGACCTTCTGAAGCTGTGAGCTAAAATAAATCTTTCCTCCCTTAAATTGATGGTGTTGGGCATTCTGTCTTAGCAATTAAAAAGTAACTAAGATGAAAACAAACACAATATTGTCCCCTTACACCAGTGCTAGACAACTGTGATTGATCCAAGGGTGAGTGCTCCACTCTTTTAGGATGCATTGTTTTCCCAAGAGAACTCTAACTTCACACAGTGAGAACGCTCCTGCGTATCTGCTACACGGGCCCTATTATACTCAAGGTTGTCAGGCTAGAACACTTGATCTATGAATAAAGGTAATTTTATATGAAGTTTGAGGTGATCTTTTTGTTTATCTAGCTTACTCCCCTTACTTTTAAGTGAAATCTAGATAGGGATATGGCTTGACTTTGACTAAGGAAACAATGGAGACAGAAAGGACACTGCCTGGGGTTCTGGGTTTGGCCTGTTATCCTGGTACAGAGGCTCCTGGCTTGATCGTAACTCCCTTTCCCAGTGGCACATAAGCATTGTACAAGTATTAGGTTGTCGATTTGAAATAAAACTCAAGATTCTAAAGTTAAGAGGTCTGAATTATTTATATTTGTTACCTGTTAATACCGCTACTGATTGCTTTTGTATAGGCCCAGAAAAACTTCAAAGAAGGACAAACTATTGAGGAAGGGTTGTAAGCATAATGCTAAGGTTCAGCATAAGTTTTTTGATGATGAAATTTTCCACTTATATCCAGGATAATTTTCTTAAGTGGTTTCTAATATAATTGAGCAGTCATTTAACAAGCCCAAATAACCCCTGAATCTTGAAATAAAAAGGGAGCTGAAAAAGCAGGCTGATCTTTTAATTATACACCAAATCATATGAAATACATGTACTTAATTATGAAAATTACTGCCAAACAAATCTTTGAAACATAATTTTCAATATATTCCTGTTCTATTCTGGAACATACACTGGCTTCTCTCTTTCTTCATCCTAAAGTCCAGAAATCTCTGGCTGATTTTCAAAACATATTGTGACCACACACCACCAACTGCTTACACTCATTTTTCATCACCTTCTGCGTTAAAGCCAGAGTCCTCCATTAAATTACATGCTCTGAGATTTCAGAACACCCCTCCCTCACAGTTTGCCTGCAGCCAGTCTACAGCTGAAGCGCTCTCTCCTCTCTCCAGTGACTGTCCAACATCACTCCATCCTACAGGGTTTGTTCTAAATCCCTCCTCATTCACCACGTGTCCAGTCCTTATTGTTCCTTCCTTATCTTCAGGAGAGCTGCTTCCACTGCACTATCAATTGCTCTGTGATGCCTTCATAATTCTTTCATATGTGTGGACCTTTTCAAATTTGATTGCAAGTGTTTTAATGAGCAGTGATGTTTTCTTTCTTTTATTCATTCTACAGAGAACTTGCATAGTACAGAAATTGTAAGTTTCCCCACAATAGCTCAACAATTGACAGATATAACTAACTGGAGTACAGGTGAAAGGATGCCTTTCCCTGAGTACCTGCCCTTCCCAGGTCTTTGCCGCCACTGGTCCTCTTGGAGTAAGTACTAACTACTTCTCACATTAGGACAGCCTTTTAAGGACTGAGCAGCAGGATTCCGACTCTCCTACACAGAGTTCTTTCTGCTTTGCTGTAGATTCTGAACTGAGAAACCAAGATTCCCAAACTTACAAAGCAGACAGGCAGAATCACAATTTTCAAAGGACATCTATGACACTGATAATCTCTTCTGGTTTCAGGTAAAGTAGGATCTAATATATTCCACCAACGTTCTTAATAAAATCCCTAAACATTCTTGAGCATCTTGTTGAAATACTAAGTATTTCTAATGTCTAATGTAAATGTTTCTAGCTGCAACTCAAGCCTTTCTCACAATCCTAAGTGAAAATATGAAATAAGTCATTCTTAGCTGAAAATCATGTTCACATTGCACAGCTATAATTTTTCAAAACTATATAATCAGATTCCCCAAGTCTTCTATAATTTTTACTTTTGACAATTATTTTAAATTCATCTTAAATGACCCACATATTTGGTTCCTTTTTTCCCACACAATCTCATCAAAAAATCACAGTTTTACAGAATTCCTCCCCATCTGTGACCATTCTGTGGTTTGGCTCAGTGTCCCATTTCAAGTACTAATCATAACTTATTTTGATTATTTATTTTAGAAACTATCATCCTAACTGGACTGTAAGCACCATAAGGACAGGGATCTTGTTTATTTTGTTCTGTCTCTTGTTTTTGCTGTCTCACCTAGCTCAATGTCTGGCACACAGCTGGAACTCAACACATAGCTGCTGAATGGATGGATACGAGTAAGTCAACTAACAAGAGAATGAGTTCTAAAAAGGAGTAAATATTGGTCAAGAAGACAAGGAACACTCAAGGAATGTTGAACAGGAACAGAAAGAATTTTCCCAGCAAAGGGAACAACTTGTGCCATATCCTTTAGGAGAGATGGGAAGGATCTTTTGGAAGAACAGAAAGAAGATCCAAGAGATTGGAGTACCATGACGAAGAAGTGCCAAGGGTTAGTTTGTGGGTAAGAATGCCAGTTGAGGAGTTTTCATTTTATTTGAAGTTATCAGAAGACTTGTTCTGCTTTTAAAATGCCACCCAGTATAGTAGCCATTAACCTTACACTGGTAACTGAAATTTAAATTAACTAAAAATAAACCAGAATCAACAATTCAGTGTCTCAGTCACAACTGTGCATATATCAAGCGTTCATAAGCCACATGTGGCTAGTGGCTGCAGTAAGGGATCGCCAGATGCAAAACATTTCCATCACTGTGCACGAAATCTCACAGGTGACACTGAAGAACAATGGGTAGTGCTATGTAATGAGTGAGTTGGAGGGCTGATTCTAGTACAACACTTACAGCCATTCCTTGGTACATCTAAGAAATGTTTGTAGCAGCACAGAAAACAAAACAAAGAGGCAAAACTGTAATTCTGCTAAGAATGTTGAGTTTTGAAAAGGCAATTTAGCAGTCTTGAAAAGTACAAACGCTTACATATTCCTAAGCTCATGCTACTCTCCAACATTTAAAGGAAAAAAACCCTAAAAACATCTTGATACAGTTCTCAAACTTAGATTTTTTGTGCAAAACAAATTTAACTAAGGATTGACATGGAGATAAAGAAGAAAAAACTATTATAAAATTTACTAATTAAAGCTACATCTGTGCTTTTATGGAAACAATGAACATTTGTTTATTTGAATAAAAATCACATTAGCCAACGACCATAAATATTGGCTTCCTGTCAGCAATGATGTACCCAAATTTTACATGCTTTACATTTGCTAGCGGTGACCTGGCCCACACAATATTTTTATATGATGGAAGCTGTCATAAAAGCCGAGTATCTTATAAACAAACTGAATTTTGATTAATGAGCTAATGATGGTTTTCTGTTGAAAGTCATTAGCCCTGATATAATTTTTAACTAAAGCATGCTCAAAGTTGACAATGATGTTGATTATGTTAGGGTGTAGCCGAAAGGATCACACTGCCTACAGCAATGATCTTTCGATTGGAGATCGCAACCCATTACTAGACTGCAAAATCAACTTAGCCAATTATTAGTGTTGAATAGCTAAAAGAAAATGTAATAGATTAGAATAGTGCCAAAAGTACTAGAGTGCATTAAGCAAAATATGTATAGGTGTTTTTCTGTGAAGTCTTTGTTTTAATCATGTGTGTGTGTGTGTGTGTTATGTGACTGCTGAGCCACGGTGTAAGTATTTTTGATTATGAGTTACATTAAAAATATTTTGAGCAACAGTGGGCTTCTTTCAGGTTTTTAGTTGAAATTACTTTTCTTCTCACCATGTAATGATCAAAGTGGTGTTCTTAGGCACTATTATACTTTTACACCACTCTTTGGTCAGCCCTTTTGTCATCAGTGTGCTAAAAGTTCTCTCACTCGATTTTGATAGAAATCCAGAATTGGCAAAGTGTAAGTTTGGGCTTCGAGTGCCAGGCACAACTGAGCTTTTAGTACCTGTGTCTCTTAGCTATTAGTATTAACAACTAGTGGCAGCTCCCGGCTGCCCCTGTGAACTCCTCAGCAGACAGCACTTATGTCTTTCTTGGCAGTTTTCTGGAACTCTTCCAGCAGCTTCTTCTGCCTTTCTGGGGCTCCTCCACTGGTCACTACAGGCTCCTGCCTTTCCTGGCTCTTCGCTGCTCTACTACTCTCTGGAACTTTTTGGATCCAACAGCCTGTTACTAGCTCCTTTTAGTACATCCTGCTCAGCTCACTGTACCTGTAGGCAACATGAAATAACTTAGCCCCTGTGTCTTCCCTAAGCCTTCTCACAGTGTAGCCTTGGGTCTTCTCAGCATGGCCTTGAGCCTTCCCATGGTAAACAGCTGACCTGGCATGGCTGAGCTGTCCACATGTTAGTGTTGAGACCCCCCTCTTATGTAACTGCTTGGAAGAACGCCACTTTTATCTGTATTACTACATAAACTCTGGGTTTATCTCTTGTGGTGGAGACTTACAGAGAAGATCTGTGGGGATAACTTAAGGCAGAACTTGTGGGGGCAGTATTTTTCTTCCAGGCACTCCACTGTACCTAAATAAAGTATGACCAGACTTCTTGATTTCTCTTCAGGCTGACCAGATCCAAACTTGCATGTTGGAACCCTAGACTGTGGCTCCTGTGGCCCCTTACAATACCCAAGATAAGAATGACCCCTGTAGTCTTGAGAGACTGCTGTATACAGAGGAGAAGCCAATGATTTCAGTTTTCTGCATTTCACAGAACTATCTGGGGACATCTGAGGTAGTGGCTGATGGGAGATGGGGCATAACTCAGTGGCTAAAACACTTACACAGTAAGCACCAGGCCCTGAGTTCAATACCCCAGCACCACATAAGCTGAGTGTGGTGGTGCACACCTGTAGTCCTCTAACTCAGGAGGCTGAGGTAGAACTGCCCTGACTTCAAGGCCAGCCTTTACTACATAGTGAGTCAGGTTCAGCTCGGACTACAGAGCAAGATTTTATCCTCCCAAAGACAAAGCAAAAGTAGTGGCTGAGGAGGAGCCATCATCTGTAGTCCATGTTAAGTCATCCAGAGTGGGACAGTGGGCAGAGGCATCTGGGATACATCTATGTTTCAGCCTCCTGCTGCCACGGTGAAATGCCCCGGAAGCAGCTGTGGAGCACCTAAGCCTCAGCTGTCACATCAACCGCTTGCCAAACTGTGGGAGAAGTGACTGCTGCCTGATTGGCAGCTCCCGCATTGTTGTGAAAGTAGTAGGACTGAAATTGCCACTATTCCCACTGTGGAAGAGCCTCCAAGAAAAGCATCAATGTTGATTGTGCCTGTTGTGGTTTGGGGGTTGGGAAGCATCAGCAATGAGCCCTGGCCTTCCCAGATATTTGCCCTATCAGGAGCAATTTTCTGACCACTATTCAAGAGGAATCAACAGCATCTGACACACCTGGAACAAGAGAGGGGTTGTGGTTGTCAACTACAAGCAGCTCTTGTCAGGGTTGGAGGAGCCAGCATGTCCCTAGAGGGTGGCTGCCAAGCAGAGGTGGCTGGCAGGAAGAAGCTGGAGCACCTTCAGGGTCATGCGGGAATAGGGGGGAACGGCTGTCAGTGAGATCGCATCCCCCGTCAGAGGGTCAGGGAAGGGTTGGGCTTCTTTTTCTCACTTTAAGGGGTCCTGTTTTGGCCCAATTCGTGGCATGCAAAGTTCCTGCTTCTCCAACTTCATTTGCTACTACCCTCTCTCCTTCGTTCATCTCATGGCTTCCTTAGCTGACCTTTAATATGCAACAAAAGCCGCACCTGCCGAGCTTCTGCACTGGCTGTTCATCCTCATACACCTAACTACCTTTCTTCTTTCAAGTCTTTGCTGAAATGTTACCTTCTTTATAAGGCCCACTCCAACCACTTTTACCATATTTAAAATTGCATCCCTACCCTTTGCACAAAGCCCTTTCCATGCTGTACCTCCTTACTTTGTAACACTAGCCACCACCTGTCATCCTCTAGAATTTATTTACTTTGTGGATTGCCTGCCTGTCTTCAGTTGGAAGTAAATTCCAGGAGAGAAAGTATTTTTGTGTGCTTTGTTTACTGATAAAACCCCAAAAGCCAGAACAGTGTCTGGCAGAGAGTAGGTGTCAGTAAATGTTTAATTAATTAAGGTTGGTCCAGATCATGAGAAAGCAAGCAAGCGAGAAAGTACCAAGTACAAATTTATGAGAGGTTCACACTGCATTTTTAGAATCTTTCTGTATTTATCAAAAACTAACTCTTCTTTAAAGCAGCTATCCTATTTTGCATTTCCTCCTCGTACAGCTTCCTCAACTGCCTCTACATGGCCACAGTAAGAACTCCCACTAACTCCTAGGAATCCATTCTCAAAGAGTGCATTGGAAGTTAAAAATGAGCCTCTGCTTACAATTTATAGTCTTAATACAGCTGAATAGAACCACGGCTTATTACAGTGAACCTAGGAAAAAATCAGCAAAACATGTGCCTCTGTTGAACTTATTTACCCATCATGGAGAAGCAAATAGTGAAGGAGGTCAGAGATAAATTTACAGGCTGAGTGCTTTATGACAGAAAACTAAGGCAGAAAGGTAACCAGATCCATGCCTCTTTCCCTCCTTTTCTGGACCTACTCAATTTAGCGAATAAATGGTGGAGTTGGCTCTCTTGAGGCAGGGTTATTATGTACTTGGGTCATAACTATTATTTATTCCTTGCCTGGAATTTTCCAACATGGTAAGAAAAAGTGACTGCTCTTACACCTAATGAAGTACACAATGCCTTGGTGTACTTCTTCCACAAGAGCGAGCTCAAGCTAGGCAGTGGTATAATAACAGGTGCATATGAAATAGTTTCTGTTTATAAAGAATTAAATTATTATTGAATAAATCATTGCTGGAAAAGTGTTAGAACATAACTTGATTTGTACATGGTGATAGCTATGAATGGCGGTGCAAGGGAATGGTGGGTAATAGTTTTCTTGTAGCTGTTACTAAGGATTTGGATTACATACCACACCTTTTTTAGAGTACAATACTAGGAAAAGAGGTAGGTAGGTCAGTGGAGTACCAGCCTGCTGCCTGCCTCAAGATAAGAATTGGACTGTTTCCCCCTGACCCTCAGAACCGACACTGGGGTGTTCCTTCTTGGCCCTCAGAACAGGCACTAGGGTGTTCCTCCTCAGCCCTCAGAAGAGGCACTGGGGCATTCCTCCTTGGCCCTCAGGTCAGGTATTGGGGTGGTCCTCTTTAGCTGGAAAGCCTTCTTACCACTTGCCTGTCCCAAGGTCAGGATTTGCTTTAGCAGGATTTGCTTTAGCAGGATTTGCCTCAACATATGGGAAACAGGTCTGAAACTAAATAATGTTTGAGACAGATCTAGAGCTGTAATTTTACGATCTTCAAGATTAAACAAGATGAGCAAAATACATAAAAGTTACCTACTATTCTTCCAGTTGCGTGAAATATGATATATGAACTTGTAAACATTTGCATGTGGAAATTAAAGAAACACAAGCCAGTAATTGTTACCAGTAATTGTCCTGAGGGTTGGCGATCCGATTTATTCGTAGTTTAACCTCTCTCCACAAATTTCATGACCTTAACTTTCAAACATCACTTTGAAACTGTCTGAATTTTTACCAATTAGTCAACCAAAATAACAAATTCATACTTTTTGAGGCCCAGATTGTGCACCCCTTTAATTGATGAGGCCCAAGCCCAATTTGACGACTGCCAGCATGTTGTGAACCACCACGCACGCAACGGACTGAAAATTCCCAAGGAAAGTGCAAACGACTGTCAAAAGATATTGCTATGCAAGAAATGCCTACACATTAAGTTCTGGAAGTGACAGCTACAGTCATTAACGTGCCCTCGCTCCCGGCGAGTCTCCTGCGGGTACTTGGAGCGCAGCAGGCGTCTCGTTTTCCGGGAGCCACACACCAGACGCCCTGGCCTCCCCACGCCTCGCAGGCTGGGCCCCGGCCGCGACGACTCAGCCCGCCACCGCGGCCGCGTCACCGGGCAGGGCCGCGCGGCGAGCACCTACCACTGGCTGGGAAACGCGGGGGAGGCCGGCCTCCCGCTTCCCGCGGCGGCCCAGGGGCGGTCCCCCAGCGCTCGGCCCGGCGCTCAGTTTAAAAAAAGGTTAACCGGAGCGCATGCCGATTGCGGAAACGAAACCAGATTGGCCCTGTGAGTGGCTCCCGGGCTCTGCCGGCCCGGGCGCGCCGCCGAACTCACCCTGCGCCCGCCATCTTCGGCCGGACCGGCAGCAGCCCGCCGAGGCGGAGGCCCGCGCTGCCCGGCCCCAGGGGACGCGGGCGGCATGGCTGCGGGCGCGGACGGCGGGGACGGGGCTCGAGTCCCGCAGCACGTGTTCCTAGTTCCAGGTAAACGCTGCCGCCGACGCGGAGGGGGCGCGGAGGTCCGGGCGCGCGCGGCGTCAGGCGGGCTCCCGCCGGCGGCCACCGCGACGCGCCGATTCGCCCCGACCGGGGCCGTGCGTCCTGGTCACGTGTCGAAGCCGGCCGCGGTTCAAACCCGGAAGCGCGAAGGGGACCGCTCCGATCGCCGAGGGCCCGGGTGGGCGGAGGGAGACGCCCCCGCCCGGACGTTCCTGGTTCGGAACCAGGGTGCCGCAGGCCCCGAGTGGGCTCGCAGACCGCGGTGTCTTCACTAGGTCCCTACCGCGGGACCGGCCTGGAATGGGCGGGCGGGCGGGAAGCCGACGTGGGTGACGAGCTCCGGGGGGGAATGACCACAGGAGTCTCAGAGCTAGGTCCTTCTGCGATGGCGACCAGCTCTCCAGGGCCTGCAGGAGCAGGAGCACGGAATGGGACAGGCGGTGACAGGCAGGAGGGACCTTCTAGGTGGCAGAGAAAACGTTCGGGCTAGGAAGAAGTGCAAGCCAAAACGTTTTGGCCGTGTTCAGTGATAGATAAGATGTAGCAAATGCAGTAAATATATTCTGAGACAGTACTGCACCTCCGGCCTCTCTCTCTTTCTTTTATTTTTTTTTTGGGGGGGGGCGGCGGGGAGGGCTGTAGGGTGGTAGGGAGAGAAGACAGATTTCACTAAATTACTGGGCAGGGCTGGAACTTGGTATCCTCGCATCTTTCCAAGTTCTGGCACGCATTCTCCCAGTGCCAGATTTTTAGTGATTACTGAAAATTGTCATGGCAGTCAGTCGAAACTTTTTTGTATGTGTACTTAGCTCCCTACCCCTCTTTGTAAGGTACATCAGTGAATTGTAATGTTTTAAGTGTGCAGTTAACCCAACTTCTTATATCATGCCCCAGGTCACTTAGGAGAACTTCCCTCAAGCCACCTTTAGAAATCCACGGTTATCTCTTTGCTGATGTCTGTCACCAAAGATTAGTTTTGCCTGTTTGGGAGACCAGGGTACCCCTTTGTGTATGGCTTCTTTCCTTTTGTTAGCATCAGTTATCCAAATTGTCCCCGTTCTGTGTAGCAGCTGTTGGCTTTGGTTGTTGGTTGATTTCTCTGTTGCTGCTTCACACTGTGGGGATAACCGTGCCAGTTTTCCCTCTCATTGAGGATGACATTTGGACTGTTTCCATTTCATAGTTATTATGACTTACACTTCGGAGAAGCTTCTTTTGAAGCTCTGATGGACGCAGACATGCATTTTTCTCTAGATATGTACCTAGCAAGGGAAGGGCTGGCTCCAGGGTTTCATTAGCTTTGCCCACTGTTATATGGTTTTCCAAAGTGGTTATACCAATTTACAATCTACCCAGTAGTGCAGAGTTCCAGTTGCTCCACATCCTTACTGAAGATGTTCGGGTGGTAAAGCACCTAATGCAAAATCCAGAGTTTTTGCAGAGTCTAGCAAAGGGCTGTCTGTATACATGCTCTTCATTTGAAAAAAAAGTTCCTCCTCACTTTTGTCACATCAGTACAGTTATGTTTTCTGAGCAGAAACTATCATTTGAGAGTCAAGTGCATTGTTAGCCAGGTATACACATCAGCTGATGATCATTTGATCTCCTTATGTCGTTCTCTTGAATCAGCACGGACATGTTCATTCTTAAAGTGTGTTTGTAATCCTCATATTAAATATAGAAACCCTCAAAAGAATTAATATAGAATACATTTCTGAAAATCAGGTTTAACATGTCTCCTGTGGAATGGTAAGAATTTCTGTGTAGTTGCTGTTCAAAGCTGACACATATTGTAGTCTTGAACAGTAGGGAGGTTGAACAGCTGTTAAAGGACAGTAGCAGTGTGTGGTCCCACAGAGCTTCTGCAACAGTTAACAGACTTCCTTAACAGGACTTCCTTCTGTTCTTCCGGCTGGCCTTTGGTGCCACCTGCAGGCTCTGAGAGTACAAATGTGGTTTGATGGGTACTGTAGCGCAGCAGTGGTGTCCTAAGAGATTCAGATTTAGTATATCCTGGGCTGGGACCAAGAAATATGCATTTCTGACAAGTTCCTGAATGTTGCTTCAGACCTCACTTGGGAATAATTGTAGTGAGGACCAGGTCTTAGGGACAGGATTCCCTGCCTCAGGCTTAGGTTTCTTTGTGGAGGGTCAGAGTTTACATGGTTGGACATGCATGGAACTCAGAGAATAAGGCCTATCTCCAAAGTATTTACTGTTTTTTTTTTTTTTTTTCCCCAACAAATGGGAAACTTCAGGCCGGTTGTGTATTTAAGAGAAGACTATGCCATTAGCCAACTGAGTATCAAAGCTACATGTTGGGCTTTTAATTAAAAAAAGGGGTGGGGTGTTATGTGAAAAAATGTCAAGGGTGTTTGGTGGAGGTACTCTACACAATTTTAGAAAACTAAGCATCTGGAGAGCTCACTCTGTGTGCTAGAAAGTGAGCGTATTATCCAATAGGCCAATAGGAATTTATTCACAAGATAATATAAACCTACTTAGCCTTATGATGATACTTTTTTCCAAGATTTAATTCTTATTATTTATTAAGTTGTCTATTACAGTACAGTGTTAAATCATGAAAGATATACTTAAAAGTTGAATTTAGGTGACTTTGCCTGTAGTTTGCAATTTCATTTGGAAAAGCTAAATATACCAAATAAATAAAAGCCAGTACTTGGAAGGGATGCCTGTGAGGTATTCAGACTCGGGACCTTTGTTTTCATAGGCAGGTAGAAACAGACTGGCTTATTTTATCAGGGTAAACACTTGTTTTAGTTTGGGATGGTTTGAGATGTTTTTCTAAAATAGCCTGGGAATACTAGGCTATTTACAGCACTAGAGACTCTAAGAGGCCATCAGTGTTTCTATTTTTTGGATTGTGCTAGAAATTCCTTCCTTCTTTACTGCCCTGAAAGTAAATATTTCAGTCATATTTTTAACATTTTTCTCTAATCCAAGTTTTGCATCCTTGTCATTTTTTACTATGCTGGAATAACTCCAGTGTGAGGGTCAGCTGAGTACACATTGAGTGTAGCATAGACAACTGTGTTGCTGTTGGGGCTGAACTGTTATAGGCATCACTTCTCCGAAAATGTTAAAACTTTAGGAAACTGCTATTTGTGAGGAAAAGGAAAGAAGAACAGAAGTGAACAGAAAAACAGAAACTTATTTCAGGACCCTTACAAAAAAGAAGGGGGCTCATTTTTCTGCAGTTGAGCTTATCAAAACAACCCTTAATTAGCTCCCTGGTTAGGAATTGGACTTCAGATAGAATCTTTAATTATAGACATTTCACAATAAAATTACTCCCTTTATTTCATTAAAATACAAGTGGAAAGTTCTTTTAGAAAAGGTTGTATTTATTATTTGTTTCCCAGTTTTTTAAGGGTGGAGGATAGGTAGGTTTTTGAGAGATCAGAGTTCCAGGCTTACCTACCATAGACATTCCAAGTTGGAATGACAGCTTTTTGGGTGGTGTCAGGAGGAGCACAGAACATATCAGCATTGAAATCTCCAAATGAAAGCAAAGATAGAGGTAAATGCATTGTATGAATTCATATATTAAAAGATTTTTTAAACATCAATCTTGAAAGACAAATTTTTGGTGATGGGAGAGATTCTTATGAATGTTGCTACTTCTGAGTGTAATCTCGTAGCTTCTTTTGAACCCAGAAGCATGTCTGGTTTGGGATGGGGGTTGGGGACAGGAGGTGCAAAAGTATAAAGTGTGTGGCAAAAGAAAGCTATTAGATCTCACTGACTTTTCAGTGACTAAAAACCGATATATAACTCTTTCCTCTTTTACCTAAGAATGAGCATGTGGCTAATATTAAGGAAAGTTGAAGTAGGATTTTTGACATTTGTTCAAACTGTATATATGTATGTGTATATGTAGATTTGTGTTTAGAACTATAACTGGTGGCCTGAAAGTTCCCTAACTTTCAGGAATGCTTGTTCTGATGGGAGGAAGCTGCCCTTCCCTGGGCCTGTGGTAGAGAAGCTGGCCAATCCAAGTGCAGACTTGAGATGGGCCTCTGACTAATTCAGCTGAGCATCTTTGAAGAGATGCCATCGACTCTACAATCCCCTGCAGGCAGCAGGGCTGCAGGCAGGCTGAATTATCCAGCAAGGAGCATGTTTAACATTTTCCACATGAATCTTGTCTGGGTTTGTCCTCACAAAACACTTTTCGATGGGACCTTGGCTGCCCTTTCTCAGATGGCCACTGGATCTGCTCCCCTGGCTATCTAAGTGCATTCTGAACTGGATGGACCAAGTCAGCTGTCAGTGTAAATCAGACCATTTCCGGGGCCTGATCTTGTCTTCTTAGTAATCATTCCAGAGGACCTGAAACAAAAACTCCAGACTCCCACATATTTATCCTCCAGGGCAGAAAGAAACTCGTAAAAGCAAAGAAAGCCGTATTCATAATTTTTTTCCTTGATTAGTAGAATAGGGACTGAATGAGTTCTTCTACATCATCTGAGCTTTAACTGTGATATTAAAAAAAAAAAAACTGAGTCAGTGTTCTGTAACATTTGGCTATGACACCTAAGGGCTAGATTTATGCCATTTACTAGTTCTGTGTCCTTGAATGGACGGTTTCTTAGCAAAGCCTCTATTCCTCATTTTTGCAGTGGAGAAACTAGTATGGGCCTCTCATCAGGGTCTCTTGGAGTTGTTCGTGGTCCCACTGAAACTTTCTTGCACCTCAGGCTCCTAGCCAGGCCTGGGAGAGAGTAGGTATTCCATAAATATTTACTGAAAGAGTATCTCACCTCCATTTCTTGCTGCAGTGTTTTTGCCTGCACTGTTCTTTTTTCTTTCCTTCCCAATTCTGTTCAGATTTTACCCTTTTTTTTAAGGCTCTATCCAACTTTATTTTCTGCAAAGTCAAGCCACTTGCTCAGGCCAAACTTTCCTTTGAATACTCATGACTGTGTGTCATCCAAGAACCCTGCCTGCTTTTCTCCTCTTTCTCCTCCTGGCAATTTCCTGCTTATAGGGATGGGGGCTGCATAGCTCAGTGGTAGATTACTTGCTTAGTATGTGTGAGGCCCTGGTTTCTAGCCACAGTGCTGGAAAACATAATAACTTTTTTAAAATACTCCTTGAAACCCAGCTCACAGTCACCCCTACTAAGAAGCCTTTCTGCTAGGCCTCTCTTTTTGTTGTCCATGTTAGCAGTACCTCTTCAACCTCCTGTGCATGGCATTATGATTATTCATTTCATTATCATTTGATGCAAATATGTGTTGAACAAATAATGCACGCCAAGAGCTGGAGAACTCCAGGTGTGTTTTTCCCCTGTATTCATTAGCTTCTCAGTGGCAGGTACTTCGGTGTTCACCTTCAGAGCACAGCCATTTATCCAGCCTCTGAGAAGCACAGCATGCCACCAAGGGCTTCTGCACTTTATAGAGCATTCTAAAAACTAGCCATCTTTTCTAAGGATGCTGTTGGCTAGAATACAGTGGGCCATCAGTGAAAGGGCATGTAAGAGATTCCAGTTTGTGTGATCTGGCACCTCTGTCATTACCTGCTCCTGATGGCTAGGCTGCTTGGTGGCTGGCCACAGTCCCTCAACTAAAGCTGACTTTTGTAAAGGCCTGTCTGCTGCGATCAGCCCACTTTACTTCATTGTTTTAAAGAAAAGTGGTATTTGTTGTTGGCCATTTAATTTCAACTTTGTTTTTAGCTAGGGATTAGACCCAGGGCCTTTGCAGAACTACATCCCCAGTCCTCTGTGCGCTCTCTCTCTCTCTCTCTCTCTCTCTCTCTCTCTCTCTCTCTCTCTCTCTCTGTGTGTGTGTGTGTGTGTGTGTGTGTGTTTTGAGACAGGATCTTGCTAAGTTGCTGAATTTAAACTCAAGATGCCCGATTTAAACTCAAACTAATGATTTTCCTGCTTCAGCTTACCAGAGTGCTAGAATACTGGTGTTCACCACCATGTCTCATGTTAATCTGTTTTGGATTCATTAACGCTTATTCATTAACACTTTTTCCTCCTACTATTTTTAGATAACTTTTTAATAGTTAGAATACTGGTATGTATTCAATATGAGAATTTTAGTAAAGCAAAGAAAAATAAAGAACAAAATAATTTGTCGTCATTCTGCCACTAAAATTTGACATCTTTGGAAATATTTATTTATAATTATTTCATGTTACGTAGATCACAAAATTAATTTTTATGTTCCTCATTTTAAAAAAAAGTTCTCTGCCATAATTTCATTCTTACTACTTACAATAACACTAAAACACTCAGGTGTTGTTTACTTCTGCATAGAATTAGAGAAAGACAAATTTTAATTTTAAATTAAATTAAATTTAATTTAATTTTAATTTTAAATTTTAATATACAAAGAGTTAAGGGAGCTGGAATTTTTTTCTCTTAATTTTCATAAAGATGATCTCTCACAGTTATATCAACAAAGTTGACAAAGAGAATTTTTAGCTCATACTTTGAACATTGAGGCATGAATTTAAATTATAACATGAGGTGTTGGTTCATACAATAGATGTGCTTTGAATGGGTTGCTTTAGAAGTGAATAAAAATTAGAAATACAGATGGGTGCTGGGGAGAGGAAAACAGATTTACACAACTGTAAGGGAAATAATGACCAGCTCAGATGTTTTGAAAATCATCATAACAGATTGAACTTTTGAGGACAGTCTCCTGTACACGTCTATGGTACAGCTGCCATAAATAGGATGCCAGTTTGATTGGTCCCCAGGTCTACCTGAGTATGGAAACTGCTGCTTTTACTCTGAGGTTAAGACTGCTAGGCTGTATGTTACAAGCCTGACTTCTCCCATAGAAGGTATATGTGTTTCTAGGAAGGCCTGTTATGTGTTGGATCATGGTGATGAGTGGGTGGACAGCACAGGACAGGAGAATATCTGGATGGAATTCACAAGATATCTGACTTTTCTGCATCTCTCTGCATTAACTTCCTCCTTTCAAACCAACTTCCTCTACTGAAAGGAAAATAGGCTACCCTCTGTACCCCAGGCCTCAGATCTGCTAGTGTCTGTTGGGAAGGGCCTCCCCTTCTCTTAGCTACAATTTGAAATTTTTAAGACAGCTTCTGACTTGCCTCAGTATGGGTACAGTAACCCTTGCTTCCTAATCTAGCTGCTGTAGAATCCCTTATCGATAAGGAGCCAAAGTGCCAGCAACATTACTGAATTTGAAATGGCCTGCAAAACTGGTCCCTGTTTATTTGCTAGAACTGTTTCTGTTTTTGCAAAAATTACTTCATCCAGTGTGGCACATGTCGTATTTTTATGTAAAAGTCAGAAGGAGAAAATACAAAGTTTACTTTTCTAAAAATAAAATATAAAGTCTTATTTTTTATGAAGTTTTATTTAGAGGAGGTAAATTTACTCACATGAATACATTTTCTATATGAATGAAATCAATCAAAATTTGATTTTATCCTTTCTTATTGAGCATTTTCTAAAATTGAAGAACACATTCCGTTACATTTATTAAGTATAGTACATGTGCAAGAAACTCTGCTGGGTACTTTCTGCTGTACTTCTTTTTCTTACACAAAAATAATAATTGTGTTCTGGCTTTTTAAACAGTATATGCTGGTTTTAATTTAATCATTTCTAGTAAGGTTAATTGTTAGGCTTCAATAGCTCTTTGGATAGACTTAGTGTTTTTTTTTTTCTTTTGATTTTTATTCCTTATGTATTCTTAACTTTTCCATATAGTTGAGGGAAGAGAAAGTGACTTTTCATTGATTGCTTATTACATATTTTAAGCACTTTTACGTGCATTCATTTCAATCTAATGAAAGCCTATTAACTAATTATCATTATGCCCATTTTATGGTTGAAACAATTGAGGTACATAAAAGTGGAGTATCTTGCTCAGCTGCTTATTTAGGAGAGAGGCTAGACTTGGAAGTCGATTTGTCTGTCTCTAGATGTGGTGTTTATTCTGTGCTGACTTCTCTAAGGAAGTAGACATCACATTTATAATTGAGGGTATTTTTCACAGTTCCTCCCTTATTGCTTTTTTCATTCTTTCCCAGTACTCTAAAAACAGGTTTTTCTTTACTGATTTATTTAGCTATTTTTCACCTGTGCTAGATGCAGAAAGTTGAACTTAACAACAACAATAACAACAATAACAACAACAACAAAAAAAAAAACACGGAGCATACAAGCCTGGTGGGTGAGAAGCTTGTGCATGGAATGATCCTGGATTTTTAAATTTAAAATAAAAATTCTTTGATACAGCTTTTCCAATTACAATTAAAGTAATTTTATGTGCTTAATATCAGGTAGAGATTGAGGAATCTATCAGAGAAATTATAGCAGCACAATTTTTTTCATACTATGCCTTCAAAAGGCAATAAGAATAAACTCATTACTCCATAGAAGCAATGAAAGCATTGGCAATGTTAATCAAAATTAATTTTTTCAGCACTTTTAAAATTAGCTAATAGTACAAAAAGTTTTTACTTGCAGAAATCTGCTGAATCTTGTTAGGAACATCAGAGTTTATGGCACTGTATCTTGAACTTCTGTGTCTCTGTCTTCTTGGTTTTGCTGGATCCTTGAAAACTTCGTCTTTATAAAAACGAGCAGTCCTCAAACTGCTGGCTAAGACAAACCTAATTTGAGCTGCCTGGGAAAGTCCCATTCCATGGCCGTTGTCCTTATTTGACCTATCTTAGAGCTTCTTAAAAAATTGCATCTGCAGGGCACTGTTAATATTTGACCTACGTTGGAAAAGAACTATCCCAAGACATTGGTCGACAGCCGTCAGTGGTGATTATTTAACATTGTAGCTTTGTGGGGGGAGAGCTGTTGGGAAAATAATAACGTGGCCAAAAACCTAAAGGGAAATTTGGGGAATAAGAAGTTTGTAGAGGCATTAGAAAAGTCTGACTAAGACTAGGGACTTACTTACATATGTGCATACAGGTAAGTTGTGTGTCTGCGCAGGGAGGGCTTGAGAGGGTCTTAGTCTCTTTCCACTGACTTTGTGGCCCTTAGAAGATAATAGAGAAAAGCTAAGGCAGAAATTTGAAATTGTTGAGTACTGAGGGAATGCCCCAGAGCAGAATCCCTTAGCAAAGGTTGGGGTACCTATTAGTTCAATGTACTACCAATAGTGAGCCATTAGAGTAACTGAGGAAAGGCATCAGTGGCTGCACAATACAGGGAATACAGACTTTATGGAGTTAGTCCAGATAAGTCACTAAAGAAGCAAATAGCAACAGCAACACTGACAATAAATTACAGCAACAACAAATCCTGGGGAAGGCTGGGGAAAGTAATCTCATTTCCAGAATGGCCACATTAATTATTTGTAAACTAAAATTTCTAGTTTAGGAAAAATTATGGGACATAATTGGAAATGGTAGTCTATATAAATTGTCTCTGAGGGGCTCAGATGTTAACACTACAAAAATTTTAAGTAGGCATGGTACTTGAAATTTTGGCAAGAGCCAACCAGCAAAAGCAAGGAAAAAAGGAATACGAATCAGAAGGGACAAGGTTAAGATGTATGTCTTGACAGAGCCCTATATATTTGTAGATAATGTGATACTGCTATACATAAAAGATCTAAAAAATTCCACCCGAAGACTCTTAGAACTAATCAATAAATTCAGCAAAGTAGCAGGTTACAAAATCTGTACCCAAAGATCAATAACATTCCTGTATACTAATAATGAATCCAACAAGAAGGGAATCAAGAAAACAATAGCAACAAAAAAGAACAAAATACTTAGGAATAAACTTTCCCAAAGAAGTTAGACCTATATAGAGAAAACTACAAAAACCTGAAGAAAAGGATTGAAGAGGACTTTAAAAAATGTTAAGCTGTCATATGTTCTTGGGTAGGAAGAACTAAATAATATAGTCAAAATGGCCATACTTCCAAAGCTACCATACAGATTCTAAGTAATTCTAAGTAATAAGGGCAAAGCTGGAAGAATCACAATCTCACAAAATACTACAAAGCATCAGTGATTAAATCTACGTGGTACTGGTTGGTATAAGAAGGAGAACCAGTGGAACAGAATTGAGAATACTGAAGTAAACCCAAATACTGCCATCACCTGATTTTTGACAAAGAGTACAAAACAATCCACTTGATAAAAGACAGCATCTTTACCAAATGATGCTGGGAAAACTGATCACCACATGCAGGAGGAAGAAATTAGATCCATATCTGTCATCACACACTAAAATCAGATAAAAATGGGTCAAAGAACTGAACATCAGAACAAAACACTGAACCTACCAGAAGACAAAATAAGTAAAATCCTAGAAGACAACCCACAGAGTAGAAGATCTTTATCAGTAATACTTCGGTCAAGGGATTAATATCTAGAATATATAAAAAATAAAAAACCCTCATATAAATGACCCCATCAGGAAGTGGGCAGCTGAAATGAAAAACAGCTTCTCACAGGAGGAAGTACAGATGGCCAAGCAGCACATGAAAAAGTGTTCTGCATCACTGGCCATCGGAGAAATGAAAAAAACAACGTTGTGGTTTCACCTCTTCCCATTGAGGATGGCAGAATTAAGGGACTTGCCCTACTAGACATTTACATTAAGTTTATAGTGTTCAGAGAGGCACAGATTAGTAGAACAAAGCAGGATGGCTATAGACAGACTCATAAATATATCTTAAATATTTAGCATAATGATGATAGTTCAGGAAGTGTTACTCAGAAGACAGTAGTAGTACAACTGGCCAGCTCATTGAAAAAAAAAGTTGATTTGTTTCTTGTATCTAATATCCAAACATAGTCCAGATAGGTTTAAGTATATAATTTTAAAGTATTAGAAAATACCATGAAGAATTTTTGAGGAAGAAAAGGGCTGTGTATGACACAAAGGGTACAAACATAATGAATATACTGATCTGATCACATAGAGATTTTATGTCTTCTGTATGTAAAAAAGATTATAAACAAAGCTAATAAATCAAGTTAATATTACTATATAAAGACTTTTCATAATGTAATATAACAAAATGACAACAGAACTGTAAGTACTTTACCAGAAAAATGGGTCAAGGACATGATCTGGTAAGCAGTTACAAGTAAAAAATATAAGTTTCAGCAATTTTTATTTTTAAAATTCATAATAAAATAGTAGTGATGATAGCTATTATTTATTTTACATTTCTGTCTGATTATGGTAGATACTTTGAACAGACTTAAGTATTTAAAAATAAGTATACTAATATCATCATTTAATAAATGGCCATTGAATCAAGATATCAAGACTCTTGTGCAGTGACATAGAACCCAGGCTGTCTGATTCTGGGTTCCTGCTTCTTGTCTCTTCTCAGGGAGCTAAGTTTAAGCTGCCTGAAATTTGACTCCAACTCACAGAGAAACTTGGTATTTGCTCAGTATCATACAGCTTAGAAGTGATAAGTTGAGTTAAAATTTTTAGGGGAAAAAATTTAAAAAGAAGATAAAACAAGCAAAGTGAGCAACTAAGCAAGTGTCTTTTACTTTTCCAAATATTTGCAGAATATTTAAAAGATGCTTCAAAGAAGATGAAAAGCGGCCTCATGTTTGTAAAGTTGGTGAATCCGTGCTCAGGTGAGCGCTGTCCTTTCCTGCCTCTCTTCCTCTGGTGTTGACAGCTTGAATGTCTTTGAACCTGCAGACATTCCGTGTATATACTTTTTTGCCTTTGCATCTTCTTTCTGAATAGGTTTCAAAGTTAGGTTGGCATCATGAGGTGGCAAAAGCAAGCTGATGACATTACTGGTCTTCCCAGATAATTGATTTGACCTAAGCATTTAAAAAGTTTTTCTTCTTGTCATTTTTAATCCACAGAACTTTTCCGTCATCAGAAATGTTGGCAGTTTTTTTGTTTTGTTTTGTTTTGTTTTTTTAAAGTAACATGTTTGAGTTCACTCTGAAAACAGGTTAATTTTCTTTGGCTTTCTCAAGCTAACTTTTCTTAGAGTAGTTATCCAACATTAGCTTCCATTTATAACCATTTTATGTTACAAAGTAAAATAAACAGCCAGAGTAAAAAAGCAGAAGGCTACAACCTGACCTGCGAAGCTTTTGATTACTTTCATTTTTAACTGCAATTTCCTTATTTTTTCTAACCAGAAATAGTACGTTTTTTCCTAAGAATGGCTTTTTTATTTTGTTAAGCGCATCATATATTGGGGACATTTATATTTTATTGGAAAAGAATTTTATTTTGACTTTCCTTTCGGTTCATTTTCAGTTTTATATTCTAATTTTTAGGTGATATTATTTATTGGCATGCAATTATTTTCTCAATTTTTTAGTTTTGAGTAGACACTGCTGCCTATAATGCTGAATAGTGAAAGTAAGAGAAGGCTGGTGGGTTTTGCCTTGCTGTTTTAGGGACACATAAAGAGAAGCAGTGAGGGAGGGAAATTTTCTGACTTTCACCAGTGTTCTTTTGCTCAAGATGAAATTTAATGTGATTTTTATTTTTACTTTTCTAGTTTTATTAAGACTGGTATTCTATCCAGTCCTTATTAAAGCCCTAGAAAGTAGTTTCAGCATTGCTCCATTTCACGGATGTGGAAGCAGAACATGAAAATGGTTCTGTCTTTTTCCTCAGGGTACATGCCCAGCATGCGGTAGAAACAGATTCAGACTCAGGGTCCTTGACTCCAGAGGTTGTGCTGTGGTTGTAAGAAACATTTTTTTTTCATATATTGAAGGGATAAAACATGCAGAGGTTAACAGGATTCACCCCTTGTTACCCCTCCTCACTTTTAAAAGAAAGAAGCAAAAAACCCCACCTTGTTAAGTGGGGCTTTCCTACTTCAATTTCTTTTCTTAGATTATGGGGGCAGAGACTTGGGCCCTGTCGGCCCCCGTGGAAGTGGAAGGCACATGCTGCCCTCATGAGGGGGCCTTACATACCAGCTCAGACCGTGTGGCTGAGCCATTAGATTTTGGTAGTTTACGAATGGTTTCTCCCTCTCGATGTGATGCAGCGAGAGTCTTTGTAACACTTAAGATAAATGACTTGCACTCTTTACTTTTTTGGTGTAAGTTCAGTAAAGATTACAGAGCTGGAAAATAAGCATCTGTGTATAATAGTTGTAAGCTTTTCTTGGAACTAATTTGTGTAGAATGTGTCTGTACATGTTTATGTTCACATTAGGAACATTCCTTAGAACTATTAGATAGTCTTTTGATGTGCGTGAGTGTGAGTGTTTGTGTGTGAGAAAACTTACAAATAAAAAACAGATTTGTTTTTCAGGGGAAGGAGCCATTTACTTGTTTAATATGTGTCTACAGCAGCTGTTTGAAATCAGAGTTTTTAAGGAAAAACACCATTCCTGGTTTATAAATCAATCAGTTCAATCAGGTAAGTAACTAATGTATATATTCTTGTAAACTGACCACATACTTTAAATATTCTGTCCTTCACACCTGGTGTTACAGTCCAGCCACCTAGCATAGAGTATGGTCATTGGTGAAGTCCTTTTAGGAAGCAAGGCAAGGTTTAGCCAAAGAGAAGAGCAAGCTCATTTGAGCATTAAGTTAGGTTACTATATACCTTAAGTGGTAGGAAATTTTAAAACAACACGGATTTGTCTCCTGAACATCAACACATGCTCAAATAAAAGATAAATTACCTTCTTACCATGAAGGACACATAGTGTTGACTGGAAATATTTTCTTTTGAGGATCTTATACTTTTAACATGTTATTTCCGTGAAACTAGATACTCATATAGCTTCTAAAATAGGTTTGAATATAACTTTTTTTTGAATGCTTTGCTGTTCTGGAAGTCCTCTTCATGAGTGCCTTTAGTTACACTATTGTGGCTGCCTTGATGTCGTGAATTGATTCAAAACATTGACCTTTCATGGTCATTTTGATTTTGGGGAATAGCCAGAAGTCACATGCTGCCAGATCCAGTGAATAAAGTAGATGAGGACACACTGTAATATTTTTACTAGCCTGTCTTCCTGCTGGACGATACTCAGCAACGGCATTCACCATTTTTTTTAATCAAATTCACTAAAGAGCACTTCCAGAGCCATGAGAGAAGTATGTTTAAATAGAGGAAGAGTATTTTGAGAGAAATTAATGGCAATATGTCTTATATTGTAATTTTTTAAAATTGAAACATTCATCCTGTAGTTCAATCACCCCTTATATAATAACCCTATACTCCCATAAACATATACATACGTATACCCCACCACCAATGTTTAGGCTCAAACAGAAAAACGATAATCAAGAGAGATATGTTCTGACCTATATAATCTGGGGCCAGTTGGAGCAAGGCATTTGATAGTGTGTGTCACACTAGCTGCTAAGGTACAAAGTGTGCTTTACCTGTCTTATAAGAGATTTCAGAAAGAAGGGTCTGTTGTTGTGATGAATTTAATATACCTATGTGAATGAGAAGTTTAAAGCACATATATTTATACAAATATATATGTGTATATATATATATATAATTTAGGGCTAGCATATTTTGTCTGCACAGGTAGGTTGCTCTATTTAAAGAATAAAAGTAAGTACATGTGTTTCCTGAAAGCAAAGATATTTAGAAGATGACTTCATAGAGGAAAAAGAATGGGAACCTTGTTATATGATTGCCTTTTCCTCAGCCTGCAATGCAGTTTCAGAATGTTGCCCCTTGCCTTTTTCTCCCAAGGTGGCAGGTGGGAGGGGCCTGAAGTGATGAACTTGGCATCATCATCAGTACTTTAATCCCATGAGCCTGCAGCAAGAAAAGAAAGAAGCTGTCCCTTCCCAGGAGACTAATAGTGCGTTCCCGTGGCTTCATTCTCAAGAGCACAGGAAATTACGTTTTACTGCGCCTTTATATTTAGACTTAATACCTGTGTCTTTGTGTTCCCCTGGTTCATATTCTCCCTGTGTGTTCTCCCCATCCTTATTTCTCTGGGGGATGAAGGAGACTCTAAAAAATGCTTTGTGCAGAAGAAAAGGAAATTTCAAATTTGATTTTAGTGTCTCTGCTTTCTTCACATAGGAATTTGAAGCTCTTTGGAGTACCGTAGCATAGAACTCATTCTGCCTTTTAAGAGATACTGTTTGATCATTAAACTCTAAATTAAGATAGAAATCTAAAGACAGTAAGACTAGGAAATCTGTGCTGTGAAGGAAAAAGAGAACATTAAATCAAGGTATTTTGGACACTTGATAAGCGAAAAAAAAGCACAGCAAGCTGTCACGTGTGCTACCAAGCAGATTTCTTAGGTAAGGGCTGTGAGGGAAGAGCTGAATGTGAAATTCACAAATGGTTTTCAGCAAATGGTTTTTGCATTGAGGTTACAATGAAATAGCTAACTTGTCTTCCTAGGACACACCCTTCTCTGTGTTCCTTGTAATCTGCAGGAGGTCTCCTTCACTTTGCCACACCCATGGACCCTCTGTTTCTGCTGCTCCACTACCTCATAAAGGCTGGCAAAAAGGTGAGCGTCTAGGGTGTGTCCACTAGGGAGCAGAGAGACTGTTTTGCTTGATTTCTCTTCTCTTCTTTTCATGATCCAAATATAGATTGCTGAATTTCAGATTTAATTTGGTTGTTGCAGAAAGTGTGTGGCATGTGCAGGTTTGGGTCAGAGCAGCCACACACAGGCCGGAGTCACAGTACTATGACCCAGATCCAGTGTGACACTAGTGTGCCTGTGACCACTGGGCTGCTTTGCTCACCACGCTGTGTGCTATGCTGGTTGGCAGAGTCGAATAGTGAAAACATTTACCACTAAATGCTCATATTTGAAATAGAGATGTCAAAAAATTGACCACAGGATTTAGGAAAGGAAGATTTGCCTTCTTCTATGAGAGCATAAAATTGGTTAAATTAAATTGGAGTATATCGAGTAAATGCTCCTTAATAAGTAGTTGATATAAATAAAGACAGTTTATAAATACTAATAGTTTCAGCCAATGGTCTTGAGACTTTTTGGTCTCAGGATACCTTTACACTTGAAATTACTAAAGAGTTTAAAAAGCTTTATTTTCCTGTGGGTTCTATTAATATTTCCTGTGGTGTTAGAAATTAAAGCCTAGAAATTTAAAATTATAAAGCCATTACATGTTAGCAAAATAAAATACTTTACTGAAAGTATTTAATAAAGCATGTGAGAGTGTTTTATACATTTGCAAATCTCTAATTCTCAAATCTGGTTATCTACCCTATCTGTTTCTATACATTATTTTGATGAATTTTTGTTTGTTTCTTTGTTTTTTGAGACAGCATCTCGCTCTGTAGTTGAGGCTGTACTCAAACTTACAGCAGTACGCCTGTCTCAGGCTCCCAAGTACTGAAATTATAGGCATGTTCCATCATGTCAGCTATTATGTAGTTCTGGGTATCAAACCCAGGAACTTGCGCTTCCTAGGCTGTAATCAATCTGCATATTTCTGTGGCTTCTTCTGCTTTTCTAGAACTTTGCTCTCTGTTTCATGCAGTGATTGTAGCTCTGAAGTTGGTGGCATTCTGGTGGAACTAGAAGAAAGCAGTAAAAAACGCCAGTGTTCACCAGGGCTTTCTAAAAGGGGCTGAGGGAGGCTCGAAAAACAGTACAGTGGTTAGAGTGCAAGGCCCTGAGTTGGATTCCCCAGCACTGCATAAGCTGGGTGTAGTGTTGCCTATAATCCCACCACTTCGGAGGTTCAGGTAGGAGGATTTCTGTGAATTCAAGGCCAGCCTGGGCAGCATAGTGAGACCCTGTCTCAAAAAAAAAAAAAAAAAAAAAAAAAAAAACTAAGGGGTGCTGAGGGAAGATGCTAGATCACACCTCAATTTAGAGGTTTCTAGGATAGAAAAAGCCTCTGAACTCAGTGTAACCATGAAATATCATGTCTTGTGTACCGATTTGTTGACTGACGTGTTTGCATTCTGACTGAGTGCTGCTGTTTCTTTTTCCTTCAGGGAAAGTTTCAGCCCCTAGATCAAGTTGTAGTGGATAATGTATTCCCAAATTGCACCTTGTTGTTGAAACTTCCAGAACTTGAGAAGGTACTTCACCACGTGACAGAGGAGAAAGGTATGTAACATAGATCTTTGAGATCAGGCTGTGGCTGGTAGAAAAACTTGTCTTTTGTCTAAGTATGTAGCCATGTGAAGACTTAATGACTATTAATGACTAGTCTGCATCAGTGGTAGAGAAAAATGGCACTCAGGTTGGCCTCTATCTTTCACTATTTATGTATTGCAGTAGATTATTTAATCTTTGGAACTATACCCAGTAGAGTCTGTTGATCTCTCCTTAGTTTCAGTTTTTTGAACTACTTCTCTGACTTAATTGCTTTCTTCCTCAGATTTCTCATTTGCTACATTATATAAAATTTTACTGTTATTGATGCCAGAAGCTTTGAGTATTTGTTTTGTCTCTGTTGGGAAGCACATGTTGAATCCTAGCACTAGGCTTTGGGGACAAGTAAGGCATTATCTCTCTTTCACTTTGCTTGGTGTCTGATACAGGCAAATTGCAAGGAGTTTAAGGGCACTGCAGTAAAGGGACCTCTGTATTTCCTGAAGATTAACAGGACACAGGCCTGTGTTGGGTAGAGAACATGTGTGAATGGGAATAGTTTGTTCAGGAGAAAATGGCCTCTAAATTAAGTCTTGGAGGATAAGTCAGAGCAGAAGTATGGCAAAGAGTATGGTAAAGGAAAAGAAGTATAGGTAAGGTGATTGTGCATAGGAAAGTTCAAGGAATACAGTGTAACTGGGATATTGGATGCCACGGGGAGCTGGAACTCGAAGGAAGCAGTAACAACGAAGTGGAACCAGCCACACGTGGTGACTGAATAGCAGTCGAAGAAAGACTCCAGAGTGGCTTCTAGCTTTGTGCCTTGACCCAGAGGATATGTAGTCGTGGCTTCTTGGAAACAGGGGGCATAAGCAGGATGAGCAGTCTAGGAAATGAGGAGGTAAAGTTTAGATATCACTTATTTGAATTATGATAGGAAGAAGTGAGACATCCCATGGGAATGTGGTTTGACAAGTGAGAAACACCGGACAAATTTAGCATCAGTCTCAAAAAATCATCCAGGTAGTTTTAAGGGTAATTTGGAAACATGATATGGGAAACCAGGACAACAGGCCAATAAGTTTTGACTCTTTGGTGTCACAAATGGTTTGGCCAAATGTGACAGTTCTTCTGGAATCAAGAAAATGTTGATTGCAAAAAAGTATAAGCCTGCAGTAGAAGGAAGGAGCCTCACTGTTTGCATTTCACATTTGCTATGATTTGGATCTCAAGTGTACCCCAAAGGCATCATGCAGTTGGATATAGTGAGATAACTGTGGAACTGTGTGTTATCGGGAGAGAGTGCCTGCCTGTCTCCTGGGCAGATGGTGCCAGTGAGATGCTTGGAGTTTGACCTGGAAAGATTGTGCCAACTTGTTGAGATGGAGGGTGATGCCCAGGGAAGAGTTTTCAGGTGTTTGTTGTTTCAGGTGTTTATTATTGACTTGTGGGCCAGAAAATAAGGGGTGTGCACCTGCCCTAGGCCCTTGGGGTCCCAACTGAAAGCCTTGTCTGAGTTTCCAGACATGGCTATCTTTTGCTTCGTTTGATTGTTGTCTGCAGTGGGGTGAGCACCTCTTCCAGCCTCTGCCAGGTGCTTCCACTGTTGCTGTCTGCCTCTGCATAGGCTGTAGGAAACCTTCTGAAACTGTGAGCTAAGTAAATCTTTCCTCCCTTAAGCTGTGGATGTTAGGTATTTCATCTTAACAATGAAAAAATGATTTAAGACAACACTTGAGGAGCCATTAATTCTTGGTCACACTTGATGTGCCGGTTTTGATCTGTGGGGTGTGTAGCACCAAGGTTTTATCAGATCAATCCCATTGAAGATAATCAGGTTTGGCAAGAGACTGCAGTCTTTCTATGGGTTACAAATGAAATAATTCAAAACTATTTTTGAAAGCTAAAGCAATGAAGAATAATACAAGCATTTTTAATCTTTGTCAACATGAAAATGCAATTAACTTACCTAGAATTGCACCATTAGCTATATAAAAGGTATCACTTTTAAACCAAAATCCAGAGACCCAATTTTTGAAACTATTAATACCTTTACATTTGTTCACTTCAAAACAAGGGCTTCTCCCTTTCATTCCTTTTTTCTTATTCACTAAATGCCATACCAGTTGTCGGTTTCCTTCACCTCTCAACATTGCCTAACTTTTGTGAGATCTGTCCTTCCCTTCTCAGTTTAGCTATATTACCTATCTATATTACACACACACACACACACACACACACACACACACATATAGATACAGTATTCTGTGAAACTCAGGCTCAGAGCTTTCTTTGTGTTTAAATTACAGGAAGGCCAAGTAAAGCCATGCAGATTAAATGTAACACAATAAAAGATACATGTGGTGCTTTAGGGGTTTGGCATTTTCTTTATAATAAAATTCTTCCTTAGGGATATGCACCCTGTAAATTTGAAATAATGGAGAGTTTAAAGATAAAACCAAAAATAAATTTAAACAGTGAGGGGGAAAAAGGAATTAGTAAATCTCTTACGACTCATCCTCAAAAAGTCTTCTTTATGAAAGTACACAGAAGCCGTTCTATATTACTTATTTCATCCCTTTACCCAAAACATAAATACATGAAAAAAATTTTAATGTAAGTCTGTTCAAGGACAGTGTCCTAAGATGGGTGTCTTTTTTCAGTTGTATGGCTGATTACTAGAACCTGTCTAACAATATAAATGTAGGGTTCACTTTGATACAGAGGAATGACAACACACACTGTTTTACATATGTGATTATGTAATCCTGACAGAAATTTTCTTCACTCTTACTACATCCTGCATCTTTACAAGAATTGTAGTAGTCATATAACATGAAGTAGTAGAACCAGGATTTGAACCTGTATCTGTCACATAATGATTCTTGCCATTCCTTCCTACAGCTGTGTGATACTTCCAAAATACTCTACTAGTGTCTTACATAACAATAGACACATGGTTTCTTTTAATCCCATGTGGCCCCTCTTAATAATTTCCCAAAAGAGGGAGACAGGAAAGGAGACGGAAATGGAACAGCTTACACAGAAGACAGTCCTCATTCCTGTAGGGGCTTTGTTGAGTGTTCAGGTATTATATAGTGTACCATAGGTCATCTTTTGGTGATTATGTTGAGGACTGACTGCTTTTTAGGTTTGTATTATTATCTTGTAAATTGGTGTTTGGGTCCATTCTTTCTCATTTGTTTCTGGATTTTTAAGAAAAAAAAAGACAAATGATATCTGTGACAGGGAGGAAAATTAAAGAAGAAAACTAATTTTTTAGACTTTCATACTTTCCACAGATATTTGCATAGGTAGAATAGAATCTGAAATATGCAAATTTCCCACCAGCTAGTTTGATACCTAACCCACAGATGTAAGCTGGAGCAATTGTAGAATTAAAGATCAGATCCAGTGTACCAGCCATGTGAGAACTGTCCCTTCAGGCCTTTTCACTGATAAAAACCCAGCCAGGTTACTGGAGCACTGCACAATGGTGGCTATGACCTTAACTCTTGCCTTCCTTATTAGAGATGGCCTGCTGTATCTGTGTTGCTAGCTGTGGGGTTTGGAGCACATTTTTTGCCAAAAAGGCTCTCATTCTGGGGAAAGGTAACATTAGAAAGGACAAGCAAAGGGTTGTGAACTTTGCTTTGAATGTAACACTTTGCTTCATCCTCCAATCGACTCTATACTATGCTGCTGTCTGATGCAGTTAATGGGAAGAGCCAGGAAAACTTAACCTGATTAAAATAACCCAAGTACAGCTGCCAAGTTTCTATCCCCAGGAGATAGGAAAGAAGGGGACCATGTGAGTTTCTCAGTTATGGAAATCATTGAGAAAGCAGACTTGAGAATGTGCCCTAGGCAGTTTGTTCAGCAATACATCAGGGAAGTTTAAGTTTGCAAACCGGTTACCCAATTGCTGAACGCATTATTTAGTTGTTGAACATACTCTTATTCCATTTTTATTTTGTAAACTCAATCTTTCCAGATGTTTGAGAATAGTTTTATAGGCACCAGCCACATAAGGAAAAAAACTCTTCCAGCCTGTATTGTCTAACTCACAGCGTTCACAAATATTAAGTTTAGGACACACATCAGGTGCGACATGATACTTTTTATAATTATGAGCAATCTGTGGCCTTTGTGAATACTCTAAACCTTATTGATTTTTGAAATCTGTAAATTTTAAAAATTAAGCTGCATTTCATATACTGGTTCTCGCATAGTATTCTATGATATAGTGATCATCTTGTCCAGGGAATATTTAATGTAGAAATAAATTTATAGTTTTAAAACTTACTAGAGAGAAAACCATCATCCCCAGCACCACAAAAAGGAGGAGGAAGGGGAAGAGGTGGAGGAGGCAGAGGCAGTGGTAGCATACACAAAAATGTAGACACTGTACGATCCCCATTCTGTGAAGTTGTAGAATACAGCAAGAACTAACCTGTGATGATAATTCGATAGTTATCTCAGTCTGGAGAAGGGTGGGTGACTACAACAGGCACAAGGGAACTTTCGGGCATAGTAATTACATGACTGTGTACGTATCTCCAGACCGTCAGATTGTGCTCTTAAAGTGGGTGTGTTCCCCCTACAGCCCTCACGTCACATCACACTGACTTTTTCTCTCTCCACACTTCCCGCGAAATTGGATGATGCATTGTGGGCAGCAAGGCCGGAGAGAGCAGTGGCTCTGAAATTTGAGCCTGGGTAGCCTGGAGCATGATTGGAGAGGAAGATGAAGTTTCAGACACACTGAACTTCAGCCCAGGGCTTTATGCTTCTTGGTTGGGTTAATTAAGCCAAGACCAAGTCACTAGAGGAGAAATACACTCTTGATCATAGAGGAAGAGGAAGCAGAGCTGGAAAGGGAGTCAGAGAAATTATAAGAAACATATAAAGTGAAAGAAAGCGGTTTCCTGGTGTTTTCCCACAAGTTGACAATACGAGCACATGCACTTAAGATGATGGGAACCTCATGGGTTTTGGTAATAAGAACAGCAGATCCTGCACTGCGAGGTCAGCTGGGTGGGAGTGGCCGTGCTACTGTGTACTCGCTAGTGATGTGGGGCAGTTTGCGTTTTATCACTTAAACCCATTTTTCTAAACTGTGGATAAGAAATGGTTTTCATCTGAGATTGATTCTGGCCACAAGTAAGAAAATATATATAAAAAGCCTGAATAATTGTTAGTTTCTGCTGCTGTCATTATCAAATATCACTGTCATCATTTTTTCTTAGCTAACACCAAGTCTCTGCTGTGTGATAGGCACTGTGCTGTAGGATTTGTGTGGGTTGTACTGTTTCATGCTCAAGATAGTCCTCTGAGAGAACTTCCCATTATAGGAGAGGAGACAAGCTTCAGGGGTGCAGCGGCTTCCTGCAGTGATGACATGCTGGGATTTGCATGTGCCCCAAGGTGTGCTCTGTGACCTCTTCTGTGAGACTGTTTTCCAGAGGGACAGGAGAGGCCCTTCCAAGGGGCTCAGGGAATTGTGGGTCCAGGAAGGAAAACGAGTAGTTTATGGTTCTTTCAGGAAATTTGCAGGTAGGAGCCAGGTGTGGTGAACAGCAAAAACAGTCAAGATTTCCTAGGAGAGACTTGAATGCCAAGTTTATGGGAGTCTTTGTTTAGGTGGTAGGAATGAAACATATGAAAGTCATTTTATAACATATATTTATTGACTGTTGTGTGCTCCTAAAATTCCCCCTATTTGTGCACATGGTGAAACCTCATCTCCAGAGAATTGATCCCAGTCTTCAGGGCTTTACTCTTGCTTTGCCTAGGCGTTCCTATCTCCAGGAAAGTAGGTCTTTACACTGCAACGGAGTGTCAATTGTATGGTCCCTCCTTGTTGCTCCAGTGACACACCCTGGGGAGGTGAGTGCAGAGTCCAGCTCCCACTCCATCCTGCCTCATCCTACCCACCATGTTGAGAACCACGTGTTGATATCAGAATTAAGTGCAGACAGACCGAGGCTGGGGAGCTAAGGGGCCCCTGCTCCCCTATGCACAATTTAACACATTTCAGAAAACTACCCAGAAAGAAGCAGTTTCCATTTCTCATGATACAGAGAAGGGAAGAGACAGCGTTGTTCCATATAGTTCACAAGTGGTGAGTGTGCATTGGCCTTAGGGTTTGTAGTGGTCATAAAGATGAATCCTGCGTGGTCATAAAGGAGGCCAGGAAGGAAATGGTGCCCTTGCTAATTGCTTAGAAGAAGCTCAGTGAATGAAAGTGTTGTAGAGGAAATCCTGGTTTAATAATATGATATATAAAGCTGGGTGGGTTGTGGGGAGAGGAAGTATATAATAATTTATAGGAGATAGATCTTTTATCCCCAACAGAGCCAGATTGAGCTTATCATAAATCTGAAATCCCTTGAAACGGCTCTGATTGTATTGGTAATATGTCATAAGACAGATATGTCTGTTCTTTTTTGTTCGATAATCCCACCAGGACAACACTGAATAGTTAACACGATTTTTCCCCTTTAATATAAATGGCGTGAACTTCCTGGACACTTGCCTTCAGTTTCATTTTTTTTTCCCCATGAGATTTTTATTTTTATTTTAGAAAGGAAATCTTTAATTGAGAATATTGAAGTGAACTTAAAATTATTCAGAGAAAATAAGATTGCCTAACATGTTAGTTTGCTGAGTTTTAAAAATTACCTTTTCTGCAGACTTGTTTGTATAATTTGTTTTCTTCTTGCTCATTTAGTGGTTGGAAAACTTCTGAGGTACCCAAAATCTGTTTGGAGATTTTCCTAACTGGCTTAAGTATGTTGGCAGATTTATCATTTGAGTTAAGAATATAAACTATTGCAAAATATATAAAATTAACTTGTATATGCTATAACCTTATTTGTTTTGTTTGCTTAACTCACTGTACTAAGGTCTTTATTTTTTTCTTTAATCCAGAAATAGACAACAAGAAATATTACAAGTACAGCCAAGAGAAGACATTAAAGTGGCTGGAAAAAAAGGTATATCTTGTACCTGTCTAGTATCATGTCATGAGAAAAAAAAAAATCCTTTAAAGAATATCTTTAGGGGCCTGGAGGAATGCTTCAACAGTTAAAGCACTTGCCTACCATGCACTAAGACAAGTGCTAAGTACTTGAGTTCAATTCCCCAGCACCACATAACTGATGGCACATGCCTGTAATCCCCGCACTCTGGAGGCTGAGACGGGAGGATTGCCATGAGTCCAAGACCAGCCTAGACTCCATAGTGAGTTTAGGACCACCGTGGGCTACATAGTGAGACCCTGTCTCAAAAAAAGAAGAATATCTTTAGATAGGCAGAAGAAATACTGACTCCTTTATGACCATCCAATATATTCAGCAAAAAGAAGATACAAAATTGAGGTTCAATCCCTGGTACCAAAAGAGAAAAAGAAAAGACCACACACACACACACACACACACACACACACACAAACCAACTACTTTCTTTTGACCTCCGTTGACCTCCATTGTCCTTTGCCCACATCCTACTACTGGATGAAAGAATTTTGTGCTGCTGCTGGTTAATGCAGATTTGAGCCTTTTAAGCCAGAGGACACCAGAATTCCACTGCTCTCCGCTCCCCAGGTATCTTCAGGGTGATTTTGCTCCTATAGTCAAGGAAAGGATAGAGAGAGATAAGAAGTCAGGCACAGAGGAGTCACGTCCTCTTTAAGTGTCTGGCTGCTAGAAAGGGCTCTTCCAGGCAAACCTTGTATCTTAGAGATTCTAAAACTTTGACCTACTGTAAGATCTGGAACAGTATTTTTCATCAGTTTAGTAGATCACAACCACAATTAGTTTTGGAATAAAATGGGATCTAATGGATTAAGACAGGATAGAATGGATTTAAATATAGCACAAAGTAAAGGTAAATATTGAGGGTGGCTCTGTGAAGCATATATTTATATGTGTGCCTGAGTATTGGGTTGATACGTATCTCTTAGTATGGGTTTGTAGTTCTAAAAACAACAGTTGTTATCTTAGAAAAGCCACTTGTTTACACTTGTATGCACTTTCTTATCCGCTAAAAATCTCAATAAACCAGTTAGATCTATTAATGACAAATTTTTCACAAGATCAGTGGATACCAGTAATTGTACTGTTCCCTAAGATATTCCTTATATCTTGTATATGAAAACCATGTTTGTTTATAATATTATGTTACTGACCCATTCATTCATTGCAAGTCTGAAAACATGAAAATGAACCATGTAGAGTTAATCAGGCTCCTAACATAACAAAATAGTAAAAAGATTTCAAAAGGAGCCAACCACGTTCTCTTTCAATGTGCTGTATAGTACGGATGTTTAACTTGGTAAAAATGCTGAACAGAATCTTGCCATTTTGTTTATACTGTTAAGAAATAATCATATTACTAGCAAAATAAAGTTTATACTTACTGATCATGTGTCCTAGGAAGTAGGAAATTTATTTTTTGTTCTATTTAGAAATCACTGCATATAAGCTTGATGCTAAGGTTTTACCTACATTAATTCACTTAACCCTCACAAAAGGTAGGTACTTTATAATGTTCAAGTTGAAATTACCCTTATTCTCTCTTTTGTGGTTACGCCATAGGTTAATCAAACAGTGGCAGCATTAAAAACCAATCATGTCAATGTTGGCGCCCGGGTACAGTCAGCTGCATTTTTCTCCAGTGACCAAATTCCTGCTGACAAGGAAGGTTAGTGAATGATTTCATAAGAAATGATTTTTGGGCAGGGCTAAGTTGCTTTTATAAATGCCTGTAAGCATTCAAAGCATGTAACATCATGGAGCCTTCCTAATGTTGCCCATATTCTCATGTATCTTGGTGCAGTTGTGCATACTCTTCTAGAATCAAGTGCTGTTTTTACTGTAGGTCACTTCTGTCACAAATTGATACTTGAATCATTCATTCAGTAATCAGTGGTTTCTTACTAACAGTCATACCATCCCCGAGATGCGTGGCTGTCATTTATAGAGATAATACTGTGCGCCTGACAAACCCTTGGCTAGGCTGCCAGTATTTACACGTGAAGTCCTTTGACATCCCAAGAAGTCTCAGAAAAGTCAAAGCTGTGTCCAAAGCCACCAGCTAGTGGGTAGCTAAGCTGTGCTGTTGCTAAAGCTTGTCTCACCCTCAAGCCAACATCTTTACCTTTTTATTGCATTGTTTTCCTGGCATGGAGTTTCCAAAGACCATGTCTTGTGGCATGTATGTTATTCTCATGAAGCGTATTTCCTAAAATAGTTCTCAATGTTTTGACTTTAGATGAAAACTGACTCAGTTGGAAGATTTGTTTTTGTTACTAAGGTACATTCTTTTGCTTTTTCTAGTATAGGAGGCTTGTATTTTTATATGTGTGGTTGAATAGAAATGGTCACATAATTCAGTTAACAAATAATGGGACAGAAATTATTGTAATCTTAAGCTCCCACAGTATTCCCTTCTTGTGGATATATATGATCTTGTACAACTCCCAATACCTGAATTTAGCTTTTAAAAAATAAACACAAGGAAGGAATCATGGGCAATTTGTAATTGATGGTAATTTAGACTTCTTTTTTATTTATAGAAATCTGTTTTGTGGCGCCTTATTTGTACACATAGCTGGCTCTTGCTGTTCTAGAAGTGATGGATAGCATACTTGTCATGCCTGATTCACCAGTTGCCACTGACCTAACAAAAGAAGAGGAAGAAGGAGTGAGTCAGATGAGTAGATGGATGGATGGAGAGTTGAAGCCACTTTTTTATAAGTAGGATAAGGGATGTTACAGGTTAGATAAATCTCAGTTTTCAAATGGAAAACTGTGGTCTCCAAGAGATCCATGATGCTAGGTAAAGCCTTCTACTCTGAGCCCAATCCTCCCACCCAGACTCCACACCTCTGGCTCTGACCTGGGCTATCCTGCCATTGAGTATCTGTTTTAGTTACTTATTCATTCTTGGGACAGAGTACCCAACATTCACAACTTAAGGAAGGAAAGATTTATGTTAGCTCACAATTTCAGAAAGTCTCACACAGTCCATTCATGGGCAGCCAAGAATGCTGCAAGCTAAGGCTAGTCAGAGAAAAACTCTTCATGGCATGACAGAAAGCCCAGTGAGGCAGGAGCCAGTTGATGTCTGGAAACTAAGGCAAAGGCCAGAGCTTCCCCAGGAAAAGCATAACAATGTTTCTTTTGCCTTCCTCTTATTTAGATCCATCTGCCAGTTAGGATGCCACAGCCAGAGTGGGTGAGAGTCTGAGACAGGAGAATTGCTGTGGGTCGAGACCCTGTCTCAATGAATAAGTAAATAAATAAATAAGCTTTTTCTATTAAGATTTTTGAGATCAGATGGTCCCCAGACAGCAGTCTTTTTCTGAATAACACCAAAGTACATTGGTACAGCTGATTTTTAAAATTTTCTTTGTATTTGGAAGCATCAGTGAAGAGGGGAACCCTGCTTTCTTTTTCTGTAATTTTGTGAAGATCTATTATGTTTCCCTCTCTGGTATCATCCTATATCCTATCTCATCCATCACATTTCTTGTTTATTCTGAAAGACAGATGTTAGTATTCCTGTTTTACCAGCGAGGAAACTGAGGCTAGAACTTACTAAACTTTCGAAAGCTGGACAGAACAAGAATTTAAACTCAGGCCAATTTAACTGTAAACCACTATAATTACTCCTAATTTTCTGCGTTTGCTCTCTATTTTGCTTCTTTCAGAGGATTATGTTCGTTATGCTCATGGTCTCATATCTGATTACATCCCTAAAGAATTAAGTGATGACTTATCTAAATACTTAAAGTAAGTGTCATTCATTTTCATATCTAATTAACAAGTACCTTTGTGCTTCTTTGTTTCTTTAGCAATAAGGTTTCTCTACAGCCAGTTATATCACTGTTTGTGGTGAGAGATTATTCTTGAGCTTGTAATATACTCTGCAGATTAGAGATGATTTTTAATGATGTGAATTAGAATGAATTGATTTGTAAAAACTAGTGAATGTTAGGATTGGGGTTGTTACTCAGTATGGTTTTAAAGGATGAAGTGTTTTAAAATTTTACCCCAAATGAAACTT
>PVKB01000288.1:168140-210717 GCA_004027205.1 Ctenodactylus gundi
TGACCTTTGTGAACAGTTACAATAATCATTTCCACCTTTAAGTAAATGATAGCATCATCATTTAGGAAGAAATAGCAGTCCAATACCATGTGCAAACTTGAAGAGGGTACAGAAAGGCCACTCTATTTCAACAATGATTGTAATTTTATTATTTAGTTTGGATAGTTTTAATATAAGGAATTAAGTAGCAAAGTGAAGATTCATGCCAGGCCTGGTGGTACAGGCCTATACTCCTAGCACTCTGGAAGGTTGAGACAGAATAATCACAAGTTCGGGTCTTAGTGACTTAGCAAGACCTCATCTTAAAATCCAAACTGAAAAATGGAGTGGGAGCATAGCTTAGTGAGAAGGCCCAGAGTGGGACCTCCAGTACTGAACAAAAAAGAAAAAGATTCGTTTATTCTTTACTTTGAAGTAATCAAACAAAAAGGTAGGTGGAGGTAAAATTACATGAAAAGCAGACTTACACTGTTTTAAGTTAACCCAGTCTCTTTATTTTACTGTTTTTGAAAAACCATGACTGTGATCCTTATTTTTTACTTACTTAGGCTTCCAGAACCTTCAGCTCCCTTGTCAAACCCTCCATCAAAGGTAAGAATCTGTGATCGAGATATCTTTGGGAGATATGAAAAATATTACACTTTTATAAATGAGTTTAGTTTGGTTTTGTATATTTTAAAACATAAAAAATTATTTTGCATAGAGTAATTCAATGTGAAATATTGATAATAGTGAGCTCTCCATCAAGTTTTTTGTGTAAATTTTACCTGAATATTGAAAATCAAATTGGTTTTGGCAAGATACCTCTGTAAAAATATGTTAGATGTACAATTAAATGAAATTTTATTTTTCAATGATGAGGATCAGACCCGGGGATACTCTACTCCTGAGCTACATCCCCAGCACTTCTCATTTTTTATTTTGAGAAAGTATCTCACTAAGTTGCTAACTTACCAAGGCTTCTATCTTCTGCATAGCTGGGATTATATTACTGTGCCTAGCTGTGAAATATCCTTGAGTTAGCTAGTTCACTCAATGAATTTTATTAATCAGAGTATTCTACCAATAACTAACACTCATTTTTCCATACCTAATTGTCCTGGACACAAAGGTACACAGAGCCCAATTTTTGTAGTATGATCCTTTAAACAAGGACAACTGTATTTTTTTCTGAGTTTGAAATGATGCACTAGTTATACATGGTTGTCCGTTAGTGGGAATCCTTTTCCTGCCCAAGACATCCTCACACTGCTGACCTCGGCTCCTCTGTAGCTTGCGTTCACTTCTCAGCTCTACAGCCGGGAAAATCCATCAGAAGCCACATGGCACTTCACACAGTAGCATCCCACAGTCTAGGCCACATCTCAGATGTGTAAGTGTTGCTGAGAGACCAGGAAGTAAGCACAGGCACCACTGGTTAATAAAGTCATTTTCCAGCCGGCAGAGGAATGAATGCCACAAGAATGTCCAGTGGACCCATTGTAGGTGTTAAATAACTGCCCTTCCCCTGCATTAATTCTCGGTCTTCAGAGTGACCAACATGCACCCGTTTAGAAGTAATGCCAACAACTCCAAACCAAGTACTACCTTGATTTTTAGAAAAGGACTGAACATTGAAAGCATATCATTGTTAGTTGGGGGCCATGTTCAGCAAGTTGACAAAGAAGGTGCATCTTTGACCCTCTTAAATAGTAGCACTGGGCAGAGAAGTTTGCTGTGAGATCTAAATAGAAGTATTCTAAGCCAGGCGCATCTTTTCTTCCAGACCAGTAGTTAATCTTTGACAGTAGCTCCAGAGGACAGAGAAAAAATATTTTTCTATAAATGAAAAGATAGATTCTTTGAAGATGTTCACTCTTATATCTCTCCCTCAAAAATTAAATGTATTTCTTTTCCCCAGATATCTATCTTTCTTAGTCACTTAGAGAATATCCATGAATTAATCTAAACTTATTGACAGTTTTAGCCTTTGATATTTTCATAAGTTCCTAAGTCTCATCTTCTCCATCTAGTTTTGTATTTTCTTATTTTAATTTCCAAAGTTTAAATCATTTGTGGTTTCATTATTTATGATTTAGATTCAAGGGCAGCAAACCTTTAACTTCCCCGAAGCATATGGTCTGTGTTACAGTCACCAGCAGTGTTGCTGCAGTAAGAGGACAGCCAGTGATGACAGATGCACAGGTCACTATGGTCATGTTTCAGTAGAAGCTCATTAATAAGACTCTAAGGCCGGCTGGATTGCCAAGCTCTTGCTTAAATCTCGTCATCTTTCTAAGCTTCAGTCTCATCTCCTGGATTGTTTTAATTGCTTTTCAAGGTCTTTTCCTAGTGCGTCTTGCTCAGATTCCATACACACAGCACTAACTATACTAAATGACGTACCGTAGGTTAAGCAAATGTAGGTTATGGCCTCTGCTAGGCTTCCTGTCTACGCCCGGGTTTCGGTTTATCCAGCTCCATACTTGTTTTCAGGAAATATCTTCCAGCAGTCATTAGATGCTTTTGCACCTAGTTACAGTGGAGATCGTGCAGCCTGCCGTTCCTAAGTGTTTTGTGTCTTCTCTATCACACATCTGCCCATCTGCCTTTGCTGACACTCAGCTTCCCACTTTCCCCCCTTTAGTCTTGGCAGTTGGTTTCTGTCAGCCAGTAGAGCTGGATGCAGCCAGTGGGTGTAGAGACATTCCTGCATTCCCTTTTGCAAACTGTTGGTAAGAGTGAACAATTCCAGGCTAGCGTTGACACCTGCTGTTGGGGTAGTCTGCCGTTTGTTCTCGTCCGGAGCTGTCTCTGTTTGGTCCCACCCTTTATACTATCCTTCTGAGCCACTTGTCCGTTTCTTATGAAACATCCCTCATCATCCACAGCGATTCAGTGTCTTAATTTAACAAAATATCCGCAGATGTTTCAGTACTATCCTATCCTGTATATTCAATAGTGTGCCTAAAATTGCATAAAAGCTAGTTATATGCATTTTTGGTTTTTCTTTATAAACACTTATTATCAGTGTCTTATTTGGGTGTATGCTCTTAAAACACCTAACCATATCATCCTACTTATTAATGTATGCCTTACATTCATGTGAATCTAACTCAATCTTAAGCTCAGCTATGAGCATTTTTTAATTTGAATTATCACTGGAGTAAATAATCTCTAAGTGTTTATATTGATATGTATGTGAGAAACATTTTGCTGCAGAGAAAGAATGCAAACATCGCCATGGTTTCTCACCCCTTGAATTTTGAAAATACTATATCACCTTTAGGATTCCAAGTGTGACTTCGCTCCTGGCTGGAGATACCTTTCTAGTAAAACTGTGCACCCCCTAGCCACCCTTTGCTATATTAATTTAAAACAAGGATATATTCTGTGAAAGCTGCATCATTCACTTCGTGCTGGCATGTACCTATGTGATAAACTACTTACCAAAATTCCTTTGAAGTTGTATGGTTAGGAGAATATTTTCCCACTTCCCTCTGTATGTTAGATTCCCAGGATGCTCTCAGATTTTACTGCAAAAAATTTGAAAAATGTTATGCAATTTTATCCTCTTTGTAGTAGTAAGTAGTAAAGCTAGCCCTAAATTTACCAGCTCTTTGTATAGGAAAGGTAGAGTTATAGATTGAAACAGGATACAAGTCTATTTCCTAGGGAGACCCATTTTGGCCTTTGTCAGCCTGATATCTCCACAGAATGTAAACATCTATACAAATCCAAGCTTTAATTACCATTCACCCACTCCTTTATGTCAAGCAGCAAGACTCTGCCCTACTTTGTACCTTTTGCATGAGTGGGACATTATTTCTTCTATATTATGATCATTAAAGGCACAGTGTAGCTCTTCACAGGATTCTTACATGCAGTGATGCATAATGCCTACAGGAAAGGTGATAAATGTCCCTGGAGGGAACACCTTAGTTAACCTTAGTTGCATCAGCCCTGATGGAAAGAACGCTTGTATAAGAATGTGGATACACAAACTGTGGTACTTATACCCAATGGAGTACTATGCATCTGTAAAGTCCAACAGCGTGGATGTTTTACAGGCAAATAGAAGAAACTTGAGAACATCATGATTAGTGAGTGGGTCAGAAGCAGAAGGTGAAACATCGAATGGTCTCTCTGATATGAGAGACCCAGACCACAACTGTCTCATGGAACTTTAGACGAAAGACAAAGCGAAAGAGGGGGACAGGGTGGGGGTGGGACAAAAGGAGAGCGGGAAAGCCCTTGTCACTTTGACAAGAAACATATGTGCACAAAATGCTCAACTCCATTGTAAACCTTAAATTCTGTACATGTACATATCAATAAATTGGGGGCAAAAGGGAATGGAATCTCACCCCAAGCCCTCCACTGACTGGCTGTGGCTATGTGGGTATCCTCACTGCGCTTTCCCTCCTGACAGCTGCCTGCTGTGCAAGGTTGTTCTTAGGTGACTAAGATGGAATAGCTGAACCGAAAGGAGGTAAAGGCTTGAAACTATACAAGGATTATAATCAGGGCCAGCCTAAGAAATGAATGAAGTAGTGGTTGTTGCTAGATAATTGACTCCCTTAAAAAGAATTCTAATCATTGATTTATGTGCCTTTCATCCACCCCTAGAATGTCCCTGAAGTCTGCAGCTACTTAGATGCCTGCCATGAGTGGTCCATGTTAGGCTGTTGGGGGACTGAAACACTGGGTCATATCCCTTCATTACCAACACTACCCCTTGGAAATGGCATGTGCTTAGTTCACCGTGTAGCTGTCAGGATGAAAAGGAATTTATGAAAAGTAAATCCTTTGCTGGATATGTGCTCCTCTTAAAATCTCTTTGGGTCCAAATTGCACATTTAAAAAATGGATTGATATAAGCAGCAGGTTAATATATGACACAGCTCCACTACTCTAACATTGCAGAAACTAAAACTCTCAGATGAGCCTGTAGAAGCAAGTGAAGATTACACTAAGTTTAACACTAAAGATCTGAAGACCAAAAAGGTACGTGTGTCCAGTTACAGTGGCATGCTTCGTGTCCCCAGCTGCGATGTGCATGGGTCCAGGTAGAAAGAGTTGCATGGTTTACTGTGATCACCGTTTTGGCTATGGAAAACTATTAACTTGCATTTCTGAGACTTAATAATTCATTCAGCAGTGTGCATGAGAATGAAACTGTTAAGCCATTACTACTTTTTACAATTCAAAGGACTATGAATGTGCAATGATGTGCCCAACTTTGCTCTGTGTTCATAGAGTAATGATTGGGAAGGAAAGGAGCCACTACAGGTAAAAAAGTTTTTTGTCACATCAACTGTTGAGATACTTCCCAGAAATTATGATGATAATAAAAATTATTAATAAACCCATTCAACCTACAAATGTTATTTTGGTAACATTTCTTACTGAGTTTCATCTTACACGTGCATTATTAATAATGCATGGCTTTTAAAATTTGCATTATACTGCATAATTTTGGGCTTTCTTTCATATAGCATTATACTATGAAATTATTTACATATTATTAAACATCTTTTGAATTGTTGATCAAACTCAATTATATATGCTACTTTATTTCATCATTGAAATATAATTTATTTAGTTGGTCCTCTGCTTTTTGACATATAAGTTACTTCTTTTTTTAAAAAATGAGAGAACTTCTTTACAGTTTATACCTGATTATTCCATTAGACACATTTAGAACTAAGTAAGAACTTAGAGAACATGAGCTCTTTCATGATAATTTAATATATATGTATGTATATATGTATATATAAGTATAAAGATATATAAATATAAACATAGCTACATTATATAGACAATAGATATAGATATATTTATATAGCTAAAATGCTTTCCAGCATTATAGGCCTTCACCTTAAGCTAGCTACATCTCCAGCCCATTTAGTGTTTGGTTTTAAGACGGAGTCTTGCTAAGCTGCTCAGGCTGGACACAAATTTGTGATCATCCCGGAGTGCTGGGATTATAGGTCTGGGCCCTGCTATCCTGCATTCTTGACAGTGTTGAGTATTTTTATTCTTCAAAAGTTAGGAAAGTTTGTCTTTTCAGTTCTTCCTTGCCCATTTCCATTTTTGCAAAGTATCACTTGCATTCATGCCTACTTCTTTGTTAAGATAGTAATTTTTTGGTGATTTGTAAGAACTTATTCTAAATTAAGACTGTTAACACTTGTCATGACACATTTAGGGTGCAAATTTTTCTAGTACCTTTTAGCTTTTTCACTTGATTGTTCAGCTTTTCATTTTTTCTGGAGTTAAGTGTAGTAATTGTGTTCTTTTATGGTTTTCATGTGATCTGTATGCTTAGAAAGGCTTTGCCTTTCTCAAGATAAGTTAATTTCCACTTTTAATAGTGTGTAGTCCCCTGGGAGTTTAATTTTTAAATAAATTTTATTCTCTTATCTGCATGTAACTTATTTGGACATAAGATATCAGCCAGTAAACTAATTTAAGATTTCTTAAGTAGCTGATTCTCTCAAAGCTCTGTATAAACAGAAACATTTTGATTTTTTTCTGAGAGTCTTCTTTGTCCCATCCTCAGTAGAAACTCCACTTGCCAGTGTCACTTGTCCATAGTACCAGTGTGAGAAAAGTTGGACCAGAAACACAGTTGAAAGCGTGAGAAAATTTTTCTGAAAGAAACTGTCACTTTTCACATCCAGTCAAAAATTAAGCCTTCTAGATTGCAAGTGTTAACACACAAGACACAAAATTTCAGGAATTATATGCTGTGGACTTTAACAGGTACTTGGGCAGTGCACTTGCCCTCCAGTTCCCAGAAAGATGGGTAACCCAGGGAGACAGCTTTTCTTTTCCTACTGATTCATTTCATTTCTACTGATTTTTCATTTGTGGTTTTACAGAACCAGTTGTGATGACCTGAAGTAAAGTTATCTGCTATTTACCATCTTCCCTAGTACTTTTTATTTTTTTATTTTTTAAAGGTATTGAAAAGAAAAAAAAAAAAAACAATGGCCAACAAGAGAGAGAAATTTACAGGGCGGAGTTATTTGGAGTTAGCTTTTGGGAAAGTATGTCTTTGATAAAGGGTAAAGGGTGCAGTTCTGCTGGTCTGGGATGCTTTGCAATAAAAGTCACCCTTTGCATATCATGGGGCTTTTTCTGGTTTCCCAGATAGCAAATGAAGAAAATCAGATGGTAAATTGATGTGAATTATTCATCGTGTAGTAATACAAGGCTATAATCCCTCCCTCTGACAATTGCTGCCTGTGTCAGTTCCATTGTTTGTGTTATTATACTTAATGCACCCTCCAGAATTACTTCCCCGAAGTAAACCATGGGTTGTAACAGTCCATCCTGAGAAGGCAGCAGTTTTATCTCAACATATTCTGTCTGTGAAAGTCTGAATCATGAATAGATATTAGAACTTTCTTCCTCCCGTATGAAGAATGTTAATAGCAGAAGCTTGATCAACTGTGAGACATGCAGTCCTGTCTGATTTGCATGTATGATTTACAAATGTTACATCTGTAACAGTTTTTCTCTCTTATTTTCATTAACAGAAAAATAGCAAAATGACTGCAGCTCAGAAGGCTTTGGCTAAAGTTGACAAGAGTGGGATGAAAAGTATTGATGCCTTCTTTGGTGTAAAAAATAAAAAGAAAATTGAGAAGACTTGAAACTTTGAAAATAAATTCAAATTTTTTAAAAAGTTTGCTTTTCACATATTCCACCATCATACTTTCTTTGGGTAGCTGTACGTCCTGACCCTTAATCACCACCTTTGGATGGGAGGGGTGGGCAATTTTTACATTCCCTTGAACATTTTTTTAAATTTAATTTTTGTGTTTCTGAACAAGATAGGGAAAGTGTAATACCATGGCTGTGGCCTTTTGAGTCTGACACCAAGCAAATGGAATTAGCATCACAGACAATGTGCCCGTCACAGTGTCTTCAAGAAACTGACCTTTGACACTGTTTAAATTTATTACCCATTATTTTATGCATATTCGCCACATAATAACATAAGCAACATGATAATAACATAATAATAGCATAAGCAACTGGATAACACAATTGGAAGGTAAATTTATACTTTTTGGAAGACTTTAGTTTTTAGTAAATCATAATGATAATCTCTTTTTATTAAGACATGTTCCTTGAGATAATCTGGTATATTTTCTTTTAATGAAAAATTTAAGGGATTATAATAATTTATAATCTTGTTTACATCAATTTGTGTGCATTTTCCTGGGCTCTAATAGGTATTTTTAATAAACGTGCTTTTAAACCTGATAACCATGTCCCTATTTTAATATTTAGCTCATTTACAAATGCTTAGTACTTGAAGAATCAGATTACATGTAAAATATTTTTTGAAATGTGATAGATCTTTTATTGAGGGTGGACGAAGTCCCTACATATGCCAGCTAAATGATGATCTTTATTCATTGTCTTAATATGTAGATATTAAGATGTCAGCATTAAAATGAAAGAATTAGTGTGCAGTTAAGATATAGGAACAGGGAGAAAAGTTTTATTTTGTTTTGATTGTTTTATCAGAATAAAATTTTAGACATGGGTTATTGTTTCAAAAATACATTTTTCAAATACAGATTTGCAGAAATATTTGCATCTAAAGGTTACGGAATCTTGCACTCTAACGAACAGTGAGCATGACCTCTTGTCTTACTGCTGCCATGTGAGCGCTCAGTGGTATCTTTGCACATATGAGGTATGATCCAGTTACACAGTTTTAGTGTTTAAAACAATTTGTGATGGTACAGGACCCGTGGCAAATCCTCCTCTCTGATTGGAACACACTTATCCCATCATTCTTGCCCCTTTCCCAAGCGGTTCTGGATGTCCTCTCTCTTGCCTTCAGTTGCACTGTGCTGGCTACTAGGTATGCTGAGCAGACTCCAAACGTTTGCCTTTAACAGTTATTTTGACTTTGAGGAATAGCCAGTAGTCACACATTAGATGAATATGGTGGATGAGAACACACTGTAATGTTTATATTTGATAAAAATTGCCATAAACATTTTGAATCAATGCAGGACTTCGGGAACTGCTTCAGAAAGTGACAAGAATAATGGGATAGGGGAGTTCAAAGCAGAGGTGAGCGTAATGATTGGGATTATGGGCAATGTCTTCATGGTAATCAGTTTTACCTCAATATTCATTATGTTTTTACCACACATCATAAGTAGAAAAAAGTTATTTTAAGTTTTGTCTTAAGTTGTATTTTCTTGACTACAAATGATGTTGAACATTTTTCATGTTTATTGTCATTCTATAGAGGTTATCTGTGCATATCCTTTGTTAAATTTTTGGGGTGCTAGTAATTTTCTTATTGATTAAAAGTATAGTTTAGGGACAGTAATTTATGCTGCCATGTTCATTATAAATATACTTTCTTGGTCTGTAAATTGCCTCCAATTTTGTTTATCATTATAATCTTTGACACACAATTTTTTTTTTTACTTTTTATGAAGACACATGCACATGTGTGTGTATGTAAGAGTGCATAGCTTTCAAGACCAGCACAAACTAAGGCTATGTGACCTTTTATCTTTAACACTCTATGAAACCATCAGGGAAATACCCAAGAAGCACTTATTTACCTGCTCTTTCTGTTTTTAGAACTAAATAATATCCCACACCTTCTACCACTCCACCCTGAGCTAAGTATCTGTATACATCACACATATCAAAAAGTTTCACAGATTAAGATTTTATATCAATTTTCCATGTTAAATATAATTATTATGTTTTACAAACTAATATATTAGTAAAAATAATAATTATGGGGGAAGCTTTACAGATTTGATGAGAAAGCGGGTACTGTTTTAGTGGGATACCAATGACATGATTGATGTCTGGTTTTTGTTACACTTTTTCTTTAGATTGTTCCTTTCCTCCATGTTCTTTGGTGCTGCATGCCTCTCAGTCTCTATCAAAGATTCCTTCAAGTATTTTCTACAGTACTGGGCTAGTGATCACACATTTCTTTAGGGATTCTTGGTCATTAAAAATTTTTACTTCCCCTTCAATTTTCAGGGACAATTTGCTGGATACCACAACCTGGATTTACATTTGCTGTTTTTTAAGGCTTAAAAGATTTTGTTCCAGGCTCTCCTACTCTTCAAAGTTTGCATTGAGAAATCTGCTGTAATTTGAATGGGCTTGCCTTTGTAAAATATTGCCTGTTTTTCTTTTGCTGCTTTTAGTATTTTTTTCTTACGTTGTAGTTCTGAAGCTTTAATTATGATACTTCATGGAAGGTCTCGTTGCTGGTTGAGGTTATTTGTTGTTCTATAAGCTTCTTGTTCCTGAAAATTAATTTCCAAGATTTGGAAAAAGTTTCTTGCATGATTTCAGTGAATAAATTCTTTATACCTTCAGTGCTGTCTTCTGCTCTTTCTCCCACGCCCGTAATTCTGAGACTGGTTCTCTTTGAGTCATCTATCAGCTATTGTATCCAGCTACTTTGCTCATTTCTAATTTTGGAGTCATGCCTAGTTTTAGCATTTGTTTCCTCAGTTTTGTCTTCAAGGTCTGAAATTCTGTCCTCACGGTGTTTGAAAGTATTTTTCAAAAGTATTTTTAATATTCTAAATTTCAGCTAGATTTCTTTTCAGAATTTCTACTTCTCTATCAAAATGTTCCTTTATATCTTGCATTTCCTTATTTACCTCAACCAACTTTTTATTTGTGGCTTCTGTATGCTCAGTAAGCTTTGTATCCATGAGGATCACTATTTGTTTAATAAATTTCTCTTTCAGACAGCTGACCATTGCTTGCATTTCATTGAGAATATCTTGTTTGAACTGGCTGTTCAACTCACTCATTTGCTTTTTGACTTTCTTCCCTATACATTCTACTATTTCAGGATCCATGACATTAGTTTTTGGGGTCTCGGGCATTTCTGTGCGTGTTCTGTTGCCTTGTCTTCTTTCCATGTTTCTGTTGTTGAGGGACTTCATTTTAAAAGCCTAGTCAGGAGGTTTCTTTGAATGAGTATGAAGAAGGTGTGGGGGGTGAGCTGAAATTCCTCTGAGTTCTGAGCTGGGAGTAGGCAGTGAGGGAGGACCTAACAGTCTGATGGACTCTAAGGTGTCTCAGTTACCCCCGAACACCTCAGCAAAGCTCACCTGCCTGTCCTGGCTGCCCTCCCCCAAGGGCAGGGCTGTCCACCCTTGGAGGTGCTTGAACTACTACACCCAAGCTGTTCAGGGAGTCTGCGACATTTGTCTCCTTTTTACAGCTGTCTCTATTATCAGTTTCTTCCTAGGCACTGTTTAAGAGTGACCCCAAGGGAGGGAAGAGAGGGTAGGGGGAGGGACAAAGGGAGAGTGGGAAAGCCCTTGTCACTTTGACAAGAAATGTATGTGCACAAAGTGCTCAACTCCATTGTAAACCTTGAATTCTGCACTTGTACATATCAATAAAATGGGGGGGGGGGGGGGGAGTGACTCCAAAAACCCTGGTGTACTCTTCTGAGCCTGCTTTTACTCTTTTACTCCAAACAGTTCAGTTTCAGGCTTTTTTTTTTTTTTAATGGCTCCTGCTTCCATATTACCTATTATGCCTGCCGAGCACTGCTTCTGATATAGGCTCCAGGAGGACTTTTCTAGTGGAAGTTCACAATGTGTTTTCAGTTTTCAGTATCTGCAGGCTCACTTTTGGAGGCCGGGCTACCAGCTGCTATCAATTTCCACTTCTTTCTGATGATCCACACTTACCTCATTCAGAGGTTTGGGGCTCCAGGCATTCCTCTGTTTTTGATTGCCGGCTGCTCTCCGTAGATCTGGGGCTGCTCCCAGGGCTGCTGTTTCCTCTGCTTCTGATGTGTTTTGGGGATTTCTGATATTCCCGTGGCTTCCTTTCAAGTGTTGGGGTACTCCTTCCACTCCTAGCTAAATTGAACAGGCAGTTTTTAATTATAATCTCAACTTTTTAAGTGAGTCTATATAAAGACATTGCATAGCTGTGTTACTCAGCCACTTAGATGGTTTGATTTTTCCACAAGAAATTTAGCTGTCTCTGTGTACCTTGTACTTGGTAGTCCAGGCTTGTCCTGAGCTCACTTTGTAGCCTAGAATGGCCTTGAACTCACAGTTATCCTCTTGCCTTAGTGCTGGAATTACAGTCATGCACTACTACTTCCGACAATTTTTTATGTGGTGCTGGGGAATCAAACCCAGGGCTTTGTGCTTTCTAGGCAAGGAGTGTAACCATCGATCTATGTCCCAAGCCCCTCCAAATTTTTAATAGTTGATTTCTTGTTTTATTTTTAGGTACATAAATCATCTGCAGAAGTTATGTTTAAATACCCTATGAGATAAAGCTGTAGTTTGGCTATTTACTCACCAGTTTATTTTTCCATTTGATTTGCAGTATTTTTTTAGGTTCTGAGAATAAATTTCAGTGGAATTTTTACTAAAATTTTACTTCATATATTATTTGGTGGGGAAAGCAAAAATCTTTATAAATTTCAGGAATGTGGTATATTTATATTTATTTGAATCCTAATACATCTTTCATTGATATTTGATTCTTCACCTTTATCTGTGTTACCTTTTTTTGGAATGTATCGAAGTATTTTGTTGCTATTAAGGAAATCTATTTTTTTCAGTGAATCTACTAACTGACCTGTGGTAAAATTTTGCATTTTATTACACATTTACTTTTTAAATAGTCAGTTTACTAAATTTTGATCACCTAATTATTTTTATTTTCTCTCACTTTTTAATATATAATAAGGTTTGTCATCTTACCTCTAAGCATAGTGTGCTATTCTAAGACTTAGATATCTTACATCATCTTACATGGGCTAAAATATTTAGAGCTGTGTTGAAGAGCAATTAATAGTGATCTCTGTCTAATGTGTGATTTTTATTAATGTCCCTTACCATTCATTTCTGATTTTAGCTGATAATACCATGAAGAATATTCATCTTTGATTTCACTTTATACTTATTTTTGTAGAGGTTGGATTAGTAATTGGTGTTGGTTACCAGTTATCTTTTGTCCTATATGGAGATGACTGGGGTTTCTATCACATGCTTACTGCAGTTTACCTTGCTTGGGGGTATATAAAGGAAAGTAGGGGCTGTGTGCCTCTTTTAACTTTTGCCAGTCTAGTTTTCTTGTCTTTTTTTTCTTTTCTTTTTGAGACAGGCTCTCTCACTCTGTATCCCAGTCTGGTCCTGAACTCAGGGGTGTAGCCCAGCGCCTTGACTCAGGACTATTCGCATGCCTCAGCCTCCCAAGTGCTGGAATTACAGGTATGCCCCACCACACCCAGCTTTGTGTGATGCTGGGGAATCAAACTCAGGGCCTTGTGTTTGTAAGGCAAGCACTTTAACCGCTGTACCATTTCTCCAGGCCCCTGTCAGTCTAGTTTTCAAATAGGTTCAGTAGGCTTTTAGTTTGCATTTTTGTGTCTGTGTTCAGCAGCAGTATTGCTAGCAGGTCTTTGTGTTACAATGATGCTAGCTTTCCATCTTTTCAAATTAATCTAAGTAGATTAATTCTGCATACGACTGTCCTATATGTGGAAAATTTAAAGAATGTCAGTGAGTTTATTGTTATTATAATTTTTCTTTTCTAATCAATACACCATCTCTCACCTGTTCTTTGACTTTCTTGACATTTTTTTAGGAGTACAAGTACTAATTTAGTAGAATGTTTCTTCTTTCAGGTTTGTCTAATGAAGCCTCTGGATTAAACCTAAATTATGTGAGAATTCTTAAATTTCTTCCCTTTTATATAATGTGTCTCTTCCTCTACCTGGCTTCTTTTTGGATTTTTTTCTTTATAAGTAGTTTTTAACAAGATAATGATATAAAAGTGTGATTTTGTGTTTATCGTACTTGAGAGTTAGTTAAACATCTTGAATCTTATAAATTTTATTAGATTTAGAAATTTTGTGGCCAGTATTGCTTCCCATGTTTTTGTGTCCTTTTCTTTTTCTCATTCCCCTCTTCAGTTTTTGCAGTCCCCACTGTGTATGTGCTGTACCCCTCAACAGTGATGCTGGTACTGAGTGTCTCTTTTTCTTTTCTTTTTTTTTTTTTTGGGGGGGGGGGGGGGGTGGGGGGGTTTCTTTTACTATATTTTCAGGTTTAATTTTTAGTACTTCATATTCTATTAACCTCAGTGAGGTTTTATTTTTAATTTATTTTAATCTTTAGTTCTAGGAGCTCCATTAAGTTCTCTTTGTCTTCCTATTCTTTGTGTCTTTTATATGCTAATTACTTTTATATACTACAGCTGCCTAAGTGTTAGTTCCATCATCTTAGTCATTTCTGGATCTATTTCTGTTTTATTTTATTATTTTGAAATTATTCTAGACTTAGAGGAATATTAGAAAAATAGTTTGTATGTCTTTTTACCAGCCTTCTTCCCTCATGTTAGCACTTTACATGACCGTGCAGTAATGATCAAAACTGGGAAATTTAGGATACAATACCATTAGCTACTCTATGACCTACTGTAGTTTCACTCTCTTTGTAATAATATCACTTTCTGTTCCAGAATCTGACATTTGATCTCACCTTGCATTTAGTTACTATACCTCCTCAGTATTTTCTAATCTGTAAGAGTCTCTCAATTTTTCTCAGTGACCTTTTGACTACTTCTAAGAGTATTATTAGTTGATTAATTCATAAAAGTTTCCTTTGTTTTCAGGATACCTAGAAACTGTGCTGGCACCCTATTTCCTTGTGACCATTTTATAGTATTACTGTTAACAAATGATAACAAACACTGCAGCATTTATGCGTTTGGCACCAATCTAAGCACTTCACATATAATAATTCATATAATCTGTACAACTAAGTTGCAAGACAAGATACAGTAGGAGCCAGGACAGTAACACCCAACCCAAAGGGCAAAGAATAAGAGGAAAGCAGACTACTCAAAACAATTGTGCTAATCATGCCGACTAGAGGTCAGCTGGCACACTGTATGTTTTTGGTACATGACTAACTGACAGTTGAATACTCAGTATCTTTATTTCACTCTCGGAGACATGAGGTTTTTTATATTATTTTAATTTGTTTTTAAATTTGTATGTCACATCACATTCCCCTTGTAAGATTTTTTTTCAAGGAACAAGGTCAAAATCTTCATGCACCTTGGCCTTTCAAAATGTCTAACCAGGTTTTTGACCTTGACATTGGTCCCTGCATATGGCAAGTTCTTCCCATACGGGTGCCTTTGTGTGGCTGGTTTGGCTTCATACCACATCTTCCAGCTCTTCACTGTGACCAGTTCCATCTTACCATTTTCATTTATTCCAGGAATCATTTTTTCAGAGATCCAGTCTCCTAAATTCCTCACTGACCTGCACCACACTCTTCCTTAGCTACCCTCCATCCCACTCTCCTGCCTTTCTCTCTGCAGAGATTCACAAAACATATGCAGTACCTAACCTGGGACAGCATAGCGAGCTACTTGGTGCATGAAAGAATCAGCCACCTGGTGAATACAGCTGTACTGCACTTTCAGGCAGGTGCTCAGTGCAGCAGTAAGGTCCTCAGTGGCCTCGTAGGTGAATCTGAAACTTCGAGATTCATTCTGAGACTGAGTTTTCTGAGGTACTATAGTATGAAAAGTCCAAGGGCAACATATCTCTAAACTGATTCAAATGTGTGTAGACCTTAACCTCTTAACTAAGGTTTAAGCCCCGGGCCTTCACACTGAGCCACATCCCCAGCCCATTTTTTATTTTGAGACAGTCTCACTAAACTGCCCAGGCTGAGCTCAAACTTGTGGCTTTCCTCCGTAGCCTCCCACAGTGTTGGGATTACAAGCCTGTGCCACCAGGCATCGCTGTACCTTAAACTTGTGTCTTAATAATTCTGGTCATTAAATAAAATTGAACCTTTAATCTCCCTGGAAAAGTGACTATGAATTTTTTTACTGCCATTTGATTGAAGTACATACACTTGCTGCTGTCATTTTATTTCCGTCTCTGTGGCTGTGCTATAATGCTAGTAAATTTGCTTTTATATGCATTTGGAAATTCTATCAAGCCAATAACTAATTATTGAAGCTTGAGAATAAATTCATGTTCATTAAAAAATGTGTTCATAGAAGCTTTAGATAGGAGCTCACGTCATGGCTTAGGCACAAATTAAATAGGAAATTGAAGAATCAGCAATTTGGGGGGTTATATTTGAGATTACTTTGGATACCAAGAAGATCATTCTGCTCTCACTTGGAACGTGCAGCATTAATCAAGAGTTAGATAATAATTGAACATGTACGAGAGTATACCAGGTATTTAGGGGAATAATTGTAGGAAAGAACAAATCATTATGGGCATACAAATAAACACACATAAGCACACAGGCGTACATCTACCTGTGTACATGCACACGTGCTATACATATATTCTACTCTTCTTTCAAAATCTTAAGGAATTTTCAATAAGAACCAATTTAGATTTTATTATGCCGAACATTAGAACACTTTAGCTTTACTCAAATCCTTTGGCCCTTTGCTTCTCTTACATCATTTTTTCTTTTTGATTAATGTGCAGAGTTTGGGAAAGCTTCAGAAAAATTTCTGCGAACAATAAAACCTTGTGTAGACACACAGGAACCTTCATCTTTCTCATTGAGCCATACATATTTCTGAAACTGATCCCAGAACACCAACATCTTTTTTCTTTTTTATGTCTTAATTTATCTTCAATTTAAATTTTCTTTGTGCTCTTAGGTCCTTTCATCTTTTGATGTTTATACTTGAGTTCACTCCTCCCCAAAGAGTCCCTTCTGTGTGGGCTTATGGGGGTTGTCAGGGGAAATGGTCTTTTGTTGGTTCTGGTCTATTTTGTAATGTGCTATTGTCCATGCCCACAATCATACTTCTTTATTTTTTGAAGGGTAGGGGGAAGGGGATCATTTGCTCTGTAGTCCAGGCTGGTCATGAGCTCACTGTGTAGACCAGGTTGGCCTCAAACTCACAGCAATCCTCCTGCCTCAGCTTCCCAAGTGCTGGGATTGCCGGCATGTGCCATCAAGCCTGGCTAATTTTTATGTAGTCCTGCAGAATCTAACCCAGGGCTTTGCACATGCTAGGCAAGTGCTTTAGCCACTGAACTATGCCCCCAGGCCCCAGAATCATACTTCTTTTATCCAGTGGCCTTTGTAAACCACAAACACAATATGAAAGTGAGAAACCAAAATCTATCTGTTTACTTATTAAATGTGCAGTGTTGTATATTTTGTATGCAAACTTGTAAAAATGATAAACAGATATCTTAAAATGTTTAAAGTGTCAGTGAAGCAGAGAAGAGACGTAAAGTGATCACCCATGTTGCGGTACCAAGAAGACAGATGAATATGGCTGATGGCTCCTGTTTGGAATCCCTAGCCCTATCCTGCCTGAACTCTGAATCAAATTACTGGCATTACTGGCTCACAGTCACCTGTACTGGGAGACGGGACTAGGCCATTCGTATTTTTATATTCTTTTCTGGGACTAGATCATTGAGTCATTTTATGACTTTCCCATGATTCCTGGTTGTTAGAGACCTGTCTCCATTACACCTGAGAAGAAATGGCTTTTAGAGGTAGTACTTGTGAGTGAAATATCTGCAGACTGCACCACAGGCACTATCATCTGTTTGGCTGGAAGAAAGCTTGGAAGAAAACAGCCAGAATGCTCACTTGTGTCTACAGTATTTTTATTTCTTTTTATTTCATTTTTTCTTTCATGTTTTCTTTACTTCATTTTGTTCTTCATTTTTCAAAGAGTCCATGACGTTGCCACGGAAAGAAATACATAACTAGGAAGTAATGACAAAGAATGACAAAGTGATTTGCAGTTTTTCAAGTGCATTTCACAGGAATTTATGCGTTCAGTCCTCCCAAAAGCCATATGGCACAAATGTCTTATTTCTCCCATCTGACATCCGAACAAGGCAAGGTTAGTGTGTTTGCCCAAGATCACACTGCTGATTCATAACTGAGCCAGAACTTGATGTACAGACCTCTGGTTCCCAGCCTCTCCACCATCGCAAGCTTCCTCCTGCCGGAGGTCCTACTTTGGGGGCTGCTACTCCTTGGGAAGCCACTTCCTCGCTAGACTTGAGGCTGCATAGCATAGAAATGTACTTCTCTTTCTCTGGCCTAATTTGACTCGCGATCTTCCGTGGTATATTTTCTTTCAAACGCCACCATTCTGTAGGACTTCCCCAGAATCCATTGATCCTGGGAGTTAGCTACATCAGACCACAAAGTTCTTCCTGGAAGACAGATCTGGAAAGGAAAGTAGAAGAGTATTCTCTTGGAGTGGTTGGAAGATGTCCAGGGATTTTGACCTTATCTGAATAACTGAGAGAAGTGGTTTAATTTTTATACCATTTTCATGCATTGTGATTTACACACCTACGGATTATTAGGTCTATCAGACTGGCCAAAAGTTTCCTAGTTGGGTTTAATACTACTTTACAGTTTTACACCAAACAGATAGCACCTAAACATTTACAACCCAGGGAAGAGGCACTGTCCCTGTTTCATAGGTGGTCTTGGTGAGGCTGAGCAGACCGCAGAGCAGTGCCCGGGTGACCTCCCTTTATGCACACCCAGGCCTCCTTTCCCTTGGCGTACTTGAGGTTCTTGTTCACACTGTTTCCTATGCAGCTTATGGACACTTGCCCGTAAGTAGTCTGTTTTAATTATGAATGTCATTTTAAGAAAGGAGGAATCAGGTTTATTCTTCTTCCTTTTCTTCCATTCATTCTCATGAATTCCGCCCATTTATCCTTAGCAGTGGCAAGCTAGAATTAAAGAAAAGCTTCTACTTGGCACTGTGTTTGCATGTCAGGTCTTAAGCTGTCCGATTGTTAGCATTTACTGTACTTTTATTAATAAATATTATGTTGATGGCCTTCTGCTAGTCAGCCCTTCTGCTAGAGAGCCCCAAATGAGATTTACAGAGGAATCAGTATCTTCACAGACATTAAAGAGATTTTTACCTTATAAATGTGTTTTAGTCAGAACATGTATAAAATTAAAGTCACGTTGTTAGGTCTTACAGAAGGAAAAAAATATATACCAAGGAGTAGGATTGACTTTTTCTTCTTTAGTCCCTTAAGAACGTGCATGGGGCACCTGCTAAGTGCCAAGGTTCTAGGCACTTGCTTTGAAGCTTCCTGCCCTTGAGGCATTTCCATTTTGGGGGGAGCATGTCACACGGGTGGATGGCTGCAAAGAAAGCTGAACAGAAAGGGACAGAGCTCTGGAGATGAGAGATGTCAGGGAAAGCTTTGCCATCATATCTTGCCCATATCATGGCTTACAAATTGGATTGCCATCAACATTTTTTGTAACATGGAGTCTTCGGTGAGAGACCAACTTAGAGTTGACACTGACTTGTATTCTTCAGAGGGAAATTAGAAACAGCTGCTTTCACCCATAAGCGTATGCTTTTCAATTTTACTATACATTGAAGTCTACATAAGGCCTCATGCTTTGTAAAAAAAAAAAAAAAAAAATCTGCTTTAAAAGAGAGAGATGACTTAGGAATTAGTCATCTCAGAAGTTTATTTTCATGCATTTCTTGTAGTTTTGGTTTTGTTCTAAAGTAAATGTGGCGGCTCCATCAGTTTGGGTGTTTGGATGTTAACAGTAGTTTGTGTTTCTAACACTGTTTTGCCATTCCTTTGAACACTGGGAGAGAGAGAAGCAGCATGCTGCTCAGCCGCTGTCCAGGAGCCTGGTATCAGTCGGAGATTAAGATGAGGGAGGACCGCTCTACCCGCTGCTGTCTCCCGAGACTAAGGTAGTCAGCCCGCTTCTCTGTCCTAGGCGTGGTGCTCAGGCCTTCAGGTGACCATTTTTCTTTCCTCTCTAGATGACAACACAGAGACAGAAAAGGGGCAAGTGACATGGCTCCACCACGCAGGCTTGGCTGCTTCCTGTGCGACTTCATACACACCCAGAAGGGCTAAGACTTTTTCTTTTGCACTTTCTAGAAAACTACCAAGCACCCATATTGTATTTTTTTAAAAAATAAAATGTTTATTTCTTTGATCAGTAATGGGCAGCAGCACTTTCCTCTGGACCTTCCAGGGTGGTGGGGCAAGCCTGGAGCTGAAGGCACCCCCAAAGGGTTCCCCCGAGGCATTGCTCGCCTTGGCCTCTGCTGTCACAGTCCATTGCCACGGAAGTGTGGATCTTCCCAGTACGGTGCTTCGGATTTGAAATGTCAAGAAGAGAAGATTCTGTTTCTTGAACTTGACATTGATTTGTCTTCTTAGGTCAGAAAACATGTTTTAGATAGACGTGGTGATGTAAGCCCTTGAATCCACACTAAATCTCCTCATTAATCAAGTTTCAACCTGCACTCTAAATGCTGAAAAAGTGACCCCTCTTTATTCCCTACCAATTTGGCAGCTTCTAGCTCACAAATACCTAAATATGTGCATTTTATGATCTCTTGGAATTACAAACGTTGCTTCATTTTTAAAAGTTTTGTCCGGTATGTGCATTATTATATTTTAGGGCGAGGGCACAGGATATGAGGGAAAGTTAGAAGTAGATGCCAAAAAGTAATTTAGCGAGGAGTTGTGGTGCCTCGTGGCTGTGTCTTACAAGGTGGGGATTTTATGCAAACATGCCCTCATGCAGGCTCATCAGTAGGACAGGCAGGAGGAAGGGGTAGCTGCCGCCTGGCTCCATGTCCTAAATTCAGAAGGGATGTCCCACCTTTTTTTCAGGAGAAAACTCTGAATTTCTGACTCCATCAAATATCAAATATGTCAAGCCATTTTCTGGCAAGTAGGCTATAGTTTTTTCACACTTCCTTTCATTTGTAGAAGTTTTTGTTTTGTGGAAATTTTCCCCCTTCCTCCTCTTTTTCCTCTCTCTCTCTCTCTCTCTCTCTCTCTCTCTCTGTCTCTCTCTGTCTATTTCTCCCCTGCCCCATTCATCCCTTCCTTACTCCTTTCCTATCTCTACACATGTGCAAACTCAGAAGCCACTAGACACTGACTGTGCCTAAATTGTCATACAAACCTTGCTTTCTTACTATGCCCCAAGTTCATATTCCCTTGGCTGCTGAGCTTTGAAGAACTACTAGCCTTGTAAATTCAACACAACGAAAATTACAAAAATTCACTTGATTTTTTTTTAAAACAACCAGTTGTTGATACATTCCCCCAAGAAGAGAAAGCAATCTTCACCTCTTACCAGCATCACTAACCACCCCCAACCCCGGTAACTGTATTCTTGGCCCTAATTCAGGTTCTCGTCTCAGCTGTCCCAATTCTCAATATCCAGTTTTTCTCCTTTTCTAGCCAGCAGTCCTGTAGTGACAGTTGGTACAGTTCACTTAATCATCTTACCTAAGAATCATGTTTTATTGAGTCATTCAGAAATATCCCATGGGCAAAATAAAATTAAAAACAATCAATAGATACAAAACCCTTCACGCTCCCAAATAAACCTCTTCCTCTCCACGCCCACTGCCACCAAATATAGGGCCACTTCCCAGCTGAATCACCAGCTTTCTCTGGAGGGCAGAGAACATACGGCTATGTCTCAAATGGAGACGCACCCACAGTGCCAAGGGTGCCCGCAATGTCCTATACTTGGACTGTGATTCAGTGAGAACAGACCTACACGACTTCTCTCTCAAGTTGTCAAGGTTTTTTTTTTTTTTTTTATCAGAGCTAGAGAGGAGGTGGGAAATGGAGACTACTGGTGAAAATACAAAGGTGGACCACCTTCTGGAGGCTGACTTTGAAAGAGTAACAAAACCTTAGAAATTTTGCATTCCCTTCGTTTTTTAAATACCCAGTGCTAAAAGTACAATCCCAGCAACACGTTACCCACCACAACCACCACAAAAATGGCTTCTAGCATCACTTCACAGAGCCAAATGTGGCCTCCTCCAGCCAGAGAAAAAGGTGGATCCCAAGCCTGAGCCCACTGAAGAACAGAAGCAGGAAGTCCAGGGAGCAAATAATCTCTTCTCTTCCGTGCCAGTGGACACAGGGCCAGTGATCTGAGGGAGCAGAAGCGGCCATGAGGACCCTGGGCGCCAAACCCAGGAATAAAGACTTGGGGAAGATGATCTCTGAGGTGGACACGGGAAGATCAGCTTTAGCAGCTTCCTGGCTGGGCTCCTAAGGTGGCCGAAAAGGGCACCAAAGGAGAAATTCTGAAGGCCTTTTGTCTTTGATGACAATGAAACCGGGAAGATTGATTTTTTTTTTTTCAAAAACTCAAGGGTGTGTCCCAGAAGCTGAAGGAAGACCTCGTGGGTGTGGAGCTGCAGAAAATGATCAACAAAGAGGACATTGATGGAAACAGCAAGGTAAACAAAGGCGGGTACCCTGAGATTATGGAAAAGGCCAGCCTTCCTTAAAATCGGAGAGCGCTTGGGTGCCTCTGGATTCCCTGCTTCCCTTTTGTAGTTTTAACATAGAGGATAGCGGCTGTCTGTTCCCTCTCTTCCTGATTTATCCTGATTTTTTCTAAACCGCTGGATTAATTATAGAATTTTAAAGATATTTGTAACTTTAGTTCTGTTTTTCTGTTCTCTAGAGGAAACATGAGCTGGGCCCAGAGGCATAGACTTATAATCCCTGCACTCAGGAGAATGAGGCAGAGGATTGCAAACTAGAACCCAGCCTAGGCAATTTAGAGACTTAGCAGGACCCTATCTCAAAATATAAATAAAAAGAATTGAGGATATTGTTCACAGTGAAAGATCTAGTCTTGGTCCCAAGTACCACTAAAAACAACCAAAGCAGACCTAGAGGACCTTACGTTAATTAAAGGTCCCTGAAGTAAAGCCCAGGGACCACCTGTTTGGCACTGCTAGAAACCCATTAACTGACGGACATCTTCCTGGAATAAACAGAGATGTGGTCACTTTTTGGTGGCCTTAACTGATCTTAGTTCAAGTATGTTCCTTAAGTTCAGGTCACTGCTGGGAGCATGTGAAGTGGAATCTACCAACAGGTCACCCTACCATTGCTTCTCATGTAACTACAGAGTTGTCTGCAGTAAGAATGGGTACTTAAGCTCTCAGCTCAGGAAGACTCTGTTGGCAGGCAGACTTGTTTGGGGACGTGGTTAACTGTGCAGTTTAGACTGTTCTCTGGTTTTGTCACAAGCACATGGTTCTAAAATGACCTAAGGAGGGTTGTTTGTATGTAGACCTGGCTGTCGAATAAAAACAAAATTTAATACTCGTCCAAGCAAAGCAAAATTATTTAAAAGATGAAGCTAACTAAAGGAGTTTATCTGTTTGTTTGTTTGTTTGTTTGTTTGTTTGTTTGTTTGTTTGTTTTTGGAATATATATTTACAGATGTAAAACCTTAGTTTAGGACTTTTTTAAATTTAGTGCATTTTAAGCTACTAATCTGTCCTATGAAGAATGTTTTATTTAATAGACTATCAGAACATAGTCATATACATTTTACTACAACTCTATTACAAGCCACTGTCAACCTCATAAGTCTTAGAACCGCTTGGTTCTTGGTACCTAGTTCCTTCCCCTCTGTGACAGTTGATGTCAGAATATCTGGAACACGGTAGTTGTCCATTGTATAAATCCCAATATACTACTTTACTGCGGCTAGTATATATATCAATGCTACTTGGTTTCAAATTTAGCCTCTTATTCTGAAAGCAAAGAAAATACCTACCCTTGAATATCTGCAAATCAGAAGTTACAGAAAATGTAAACATTATATTTCTGCCAAGACGGAATTTTTGACGAATAACAAAAAAATTATTAGAAAGGTGAGATATTTTGGTCACAACTAAGCATAAACCTTCATAAAAGGTCCCCATTAAATACTCAAAATTTGAAAACAAAGAAGAAATACAATCTGAGGAAATCATGAGTGTGTGAAAAGATTTATCTACAGAAAATACTTTATGGGACTGTTTAAATAGCAAGCAAGGGCAGGGGGAATTAAGTGGGAGAATTGAAGGAAATAATTTTTAAAATTTGGTGCTAAAAGTACAACTGATTTACCCCTCCCTTCCTAGTACCTTTCTTCCACCTCTTGCTTTTCCTTCCTTCTTTCTTTTCTTTTACTCTTCCCAACTTTTCTATGATAAGCATGTATTACTGTTAATAAAATAGCATTAAAATATTAACTTATACTATTAATTCATTAATTTCTTAAAATGTAGTCAAGATTATAACCATTTTAATTGTATCTCATATAGTAAATTTCCTGGAGAAAGACTTATGCAATATCTATTTCACTGTCTGTGCTTTCTTTCTAAGTGGACTCTTGGCACATACTACCAGTAATCAAATAACGGGTCTGCTACTATCCTCAAACCTTTAAAAATTTCAGATCCCTGTCATACCATTCCTTGACCTTCCCTTTACCAGTCAAAAATATATGATTTACTTTAAATTGATATGTTTGGGACATGTACTTGGATGCTGAAATGAATTAATTTAGCTTTGAGCTAAGAATTCTGGAAATAATTGCAGATGCTATAGAGTATATCACAGCCAGGGCTGAGAATTACTGTTCCTGTCTACAAAACTGAGGAAATGAAAACATTCAGCCAACTGACAAAGGCACTGGAAAGATTATTTCACATTTGTTGGTAACTAATCTTTTTTTAATTTTTCCAAGCAGATAATAACTGTGTAAGCTTTCTATCACTGTAACAAAATATCTGAGATAAACAACTTAAAATTGTTGTCCATGATTGCCTAGTCTTGGTGTCTTGGACCACTGGAAGGACAACAGATCATGGCAGGGGCACTTGGCAGAAGAGATCAGGTCACTTCATGGTGGGTGAAGCAGGAAGGACACAGGAATGGGCTGGAGTCCCTGTACCCTCTGTAAAAACACCCCTCCCATGACCTAGCTCCTTTCCACTAGGCCCCACCTCCTAGAGGTTTCCTCACTTCCCGGTAGCACCACAGGCTGGCAGCAAAACCTTTAGCAGATTGGCCTTCTGGGGATGTTTTAAGATATAAGCCATAGCAGTACCCAAATTGACTGCATAAAGCAAGAAATTTATAGACTCAATTCCAGAGAACTAGTAATTCATTTTTTCAATGTTCTTTATTGGAATGAGTTAAAATTGATTGTTACTATACTTCTAATGCTTTTAAAGTTGCTTACTTCTAGAAATATCTAAAATTAGATGAGCCTAACATGTTGCCTCGTATTTTATCTGAGGTTAATATGTTAAGGAAGATTATAAAATTTCAATTTTGTTGAGATATTTTTAGAATATAGAGACACATTTTTCTTAGTGTCTTGGTTGTCAAAATAAACTAGATACTGATGAGTATTCTGTGAAAACGAAAAGAGGCTTTGGCAAAGTCAGTGGATTATGCCACATTCAATAAATTCCTTTTCTGATCAAGTTTGACCACAAATCTTAATGTGTGTTGTAGAATTCCTAGAAATGGACATACTTTCTTGTATTCCCAAATCTATCTCATCGCTGTAACTCTTCCATATGAACTGACGTCTTTGCAAGACATCTTTGAGGTCCTGCCTTGTGCTTTCCTTACATCATGACACAAGTGATAGTCACAAGATTTATTACAAATATTTAATAAACAGTGCAGACAGTAAACCAGTCTGACCAAATTCCCAGTCTCCTGGAATGGAAGCGTGCCTACCGTGTCTCACCCTTGCTTCAACCTGAGGATAGGCAGAAAAGCCTTCCTGGTGAAACCTTTTCCAGAATTCCATCCACTTAGGAACTCCTGGATGTTCGATAGTTTTTTGTTACTGAGTTTCATTGTTATTTTTACGTTTGCTTGTTAAAATTCACGTGCTCACATCACTGGATCCGTTATTATACAGCCGTTAGGGACTTTGGTATCACTAATTCCTGACGAGCCCAGTTGTATTCTGTTAGAAGTTATACATTATGGTGGTTTTTTGAAGGTTAAGCTAACTACCACCTTGTTATTATTTTAATCTCAAGACTCGACTACTCCACATATTAAATTCTGCATGCAGACTTCACATCTGAACTTCATACCTGAATATCAAGTTGCCCATTTGACATCACGTATGAGTATCTCAAGGTCTGTTCAGACTATCACCGTCATGTTCGTCCAAACTATGGCCTTCTTCCAAACATTGCTGGTTTTCCCACCAGCCTGCTGCCACGCATTCTACAGTATCATACCCACCTGTGCAGTCTCCATGCCTTCCTGAACGGCACCCGTTGTCTGCCCCACCCCGCTGTAACCCCTGCCTCCCTCCATTTCATCTGTCTGTGGTTCCCTTCTGCTCTTTGTACGGAGACATTCCAGTGCGACATCCCGGCATGCCACAGCTCCTCCTCCCCTCTCACAGCCACACTCCCTTCAGACCCTTAGTTGTGCTCTGCCTGCCCTGAGCACGTGGCTCTGAGGTATGTTACCTCTTCCTTTGGAATGTTCTACAGTTCACCTCAAATTACCTGGATTCTGATATTCTTGCAGGGCTATTCTTCATTTGTGACAGGGAAGCTCTGGGTCTTAGGAGGCCTCCTTAAGGTCACCCTGACTTTCAAGCCACGTAACCCATCCCAGAGATATTTTTATTTGTATAGGACAAAAAACTAGAATAATGTTTGTCTCCCTCATTAACTAAGAACAATGAAGACAGAGGCTATTTTACCTATCCATTCATGCAGAAAGGGTTAATACAGCAGGCCTGAGATGCAATCCCTAGAAAGGCCTGCTTGGAAAGTTAGCCATTTTCTGGAACCTAGGATTTGACAGGAGTTTGGTAGAGAAATAATCAGTTATACTGATAGGATCAGAGTGGCTCCGATGTGCTTATCCTGCTGGGATAAACACTGTGGTTTATGTTGAGCACTTACTTGACTTTTGAGACTCTGGTAGGTTGGTACATGCCAGGCAGAGGACGCCTTGACCCCCATAAGAGGGAGAGATCATAGCGTGTGTGGGAACGTCCCCAGACTCTGCCCATGTTCTGTTCCATGCTATTTGGGCAGTGCTTCCTCATCACACCACCCTAATGAATTGAAACTGTGAACACAGCTATGTGCGCCACTTGTGGATCGCGATGACAAATATCACGGTGTTGTCTTGGGAACCCTCCACACACCATGGTATCCTCAGTAGCTTCTGCGTATTTGTGGAAGTGAAAATGACCTCAGAGAGCCAGAGTCAAGTGTATCCTGTAGGAATTTTCAAAAGAAATAAAAGATTATACATTTATCAAGTGTATCATAGTGATCCAAACAGAAAATGTACGTCCTTCAGATAAAAAGCAAAATAAAAAAAAAATTATTCTGGGAATTTTGAACAATGAAAGACCATCAGGATGGTTTTTCTTTAATCAAGATTGATTTTTCTTTATTAGCAGAGCAAGGTGAGTCAGGGGCTTCACTGGCCCCAAGGCGTGCCCTTGTCCCTGCCGTCTCCCCCTCCCAACCGTGTGTTTGCGTCTCTGGCCATCTGTGTGATACCTTGAAAAGGTGTGGGCTAGCAGGCAAGTGCTTCTCCAGGTTAGCTGGTGATGGGAGTGGTTTGAGAAGCCTTGATTGCAGTCCCCAATTCCTGGTTGTGCCGCTGTCGTTGGCCGGGGCACCTGGATGATCACAGACATCCCCTGCTGACACCCTGCTCCCTTTTCCTTTCTGTCCCACCTCTGCCTTTGATAATTAGACCTCATTGGATTCATACTTGCACTGAAGGCAATTTATTCTTATTTTCCTAACCTTTTTTAAATTTTTGTTTTCTGGTTTCCTAGCTCATAGTGAATAAAGAGTAAGTACCTCAGTTGCACAAGAAGTCTACTGGTGCCAGAGCAAGCAGGTGGAACGCCAAGCTGTACCATCAGGGCTCCTGCAGATGGGGTTACCCCTAAGGCCATTGCTGTGGTGCAGAGTAGGCTCCTCAGGAAAAGGTGGTCATTAACAAAGACCAGTAGTCTATGCTACCATTTGTCCACTTGGAAATACACATGTCACTGTCATATAAGAAAATATTAATTAATTTATTTTGAATATTTGGTAATAGATCATTGTTATGACAAGTATGCTTATGTTGTTACTAATACGGGGGAAACCCTTTCCTACAATAAAGTTAAGTTGTCCATTCACTAGTTTTTATCTTCTCTAGGCAAGCCAGCTGACCATGAGGGGCATCGGGTGTTTACTGGCAGAGTTGTGATTTATCTTTTTAGTGTAACACTCTAAGTAGCTTCTCAGGGAATGAATTGTGTGCCTGGTAGCTGTGAGTAATAAACGACGTGAAGTGAGGCTAGGCAGCCTTGATGGCAGAGGGGTTTGGTTTTGAAATAAGTGAAGTGAATTTCTCAAACAGAATGGAAGAGACAGAAGAAGTTTTCTATAGGGTTATCAGGTACAGCCAGGATGGCCCTTGGAGAAGGCGGACCTGAGCTTGGAATCGGCCACTCGGAGACGGGGACAAGGCCCTGGGAGAAAAGGGAATTTGTAGCAGGTTTATTGACTGCGTAGAAGTAGTGAAAATGCAGGAAGGAGACAGCTTTGGCTCTTTAGGTTTGGAGAATCTCTTCAAGATGTAATTTTGCCTTTTCTCTGCCTAATGCTGTAGGGTAAAAGTACAATGAAAATTCCAGTTGAGGTTGTCAGAATCACAGGGGCTGGCTAGCCGGCTCACAGAGATATGGCTGGTAGAGCAGTGAATGTCTGGGGGCCATAGGAGTGGACAGGTCCAGGCAGGACAAGTACAAAGTCAAGAGATTTCACTTACCCATGTGCAAAGAGAGGTGTCAGCTCCCCAAGCTGATCAAATCGTTTTTCGTTGTTAACAAGCAGAGCAGAGACAGCTCATCACTAAATGGAAGCTAATTATTTTGCTGGTTATTTGTTTCTCTACTTAATGCATTTCAACATATGTGTACCTTTTCCAAGAATAAAAACTTGTAAAAAAGATGATGGAGTTTATGTTTGCAGGAAACAGCCCCCACTTTTCTCTGTTGGCAGACTGACAAAGCCAAAGAAGTTCAAAAGGTAAAAGGAATCGTTAAGCAGCATATTGTTAGAACTCTATTTTTTACTTTCTTGAATTTGAAGTAATTTGCGTTGCTATCGTTAGTGCGTGTGACAAATGGTAAAAATGCAGCATCTTGTTTGTAAAATGCGAACAAAAGCACAAATGAGTTTTGGGTTGGTTTAAGGAAATGATCTGGGTAAGAATCCTTGAATCTTTCAAGACATCTACTTAATATATTTTAAAATAAGAAATTCGCTAAAGTTCTAGTAAAGGGATGCCCTCTTGTTAGGTCTGTCATTTCCAAAACACTGGCCCAGCAGGCTCAACACAATTACTCTAAGCACACCTGGGGCTTGTTCACTCATAGACTAGTAGCAGAGTGGGTCCAGTTGTTTCGATTGAATTAGGCTTTCAGACTAAATCAGTGTAAGTATCTGAAGGACTGGTTTTATAATAATTGCAGGTCAGATGGAGAGCAAGGGACACAGTTCAGTGGTGCCTACACATATGAACACAGCCCATGGGTCTCAGGTAGAATATGCTGTGCACCTCAGCATTTCACTCTAGGAAAGAACCCTGGGCTCTAAATCCAGAAAGTCCAGGCTTTCTCTTCTGACTCTGCTCCCTTGCATAAGTCCTTTAACTTCTTATCTTCATGGGAGATTCTACAGAGCTAATAGTAATACCTGTCTCCCTGGAATATAGACATACATACTTTCTAGCAAAGAACCAAAGACATAATAGTTTCATACCATTCGTTGTCTTTTATCTATTCCAGAGCCCTAACCTCACACAAGTCTGAATTCTACCACCAGAGATTGATCTTACAGTGGAACCTTGCCTTGTCTGATCTGTTTCAAAGCTTTGGGGATCCACTCATCAACCTCATCAAAAAAATGAAGTCCAGAGAGATTAAGTGACCTGGGCAAGTGATAAACTGAGAAACGATCCTGAATGCTTTAAATCCGCTGCAAAGCTTCTGAAATATCTATGTGCGCTGGAAAGTTAATTCTATATTATTTTTAACACATTTTCAGAATTTGTGGCCTTCAACCTCTTAGACTCTTCATGCTGAAAATTTTAGGCATGAATCTTCATGTTTCTGGTTTAGAAATGGTTGTGGGAAGTCTGTCTTTGCCCCTTCTCTTCCTTCAAATCATTGAAAGCAAATGGAAAATAAATGAATGCAAAATTTTCAGCCAAACCTGGAGGTGATTAAACCCACTAGAAACAAATAGATGCAAGGCCTACATAAGACGGGGAAGCATCTAGCATAAAGAGGAAAGAGAGTGCCTGGCTGCAGAAATCAGACTAAGTCAGCAAAAACACATTTGTGTTCAGGGAGGGGTGAGGCAAGGAACAGTCTATATTTAAAATAGAGGGAACAGTGTAGACACCAGAGTGGCAAAGTCTCTTCTGTACCCAATTTAGTTTTGAAAAAGCGGAGATCATGGCATTGCAGAAGTTGCTTATACAAGATGAAATCATTCTTGTCAGATCCACACGAAATTGGAGACCAGAAATCATGAAGAGGAAGAGCTCATGCTTGCCTGCCTGAGATAATTACTGTCTCAAGGACTTTCTAAAACCCCACAGGAAGTTCTTTCACGTTCTACACACACTCCATGTTTCACCAGCCTTGTATGTATGCACAAATTTCTGTAACAAAGTTTATCTTTAACATTTTGAAGACTACAGCAATTCAGATAAGACGCTCTCAACTGAACCCTTGTCCAGCACCAGTATCTCTGCCAATAAGATAATGCCAAGGCCTGCCTCAGGTTTCCAGGATCAGTAAGTTCTGTGTCCAAGAAGCCTCCATTAACTTGTCTTTTTGTTAATAGAAATTTCCTGATGCCTTAACCTCAACACACATGCAATTTACTATGGCATGTATGTTGCCATTGCGATACTGCTCCCAAGTAAACCTACTAATCTCGAGAGGGCCTCTCTGTTTTTTAGTTTTACAGGGCTTAAGAAAATCACACATTTACTGTACATTTGCAAGGACGGACCTGTTGGTGGCAGCAAAGAAGAGAAACATTGCTTTTTGAAAAGAAAAGAAAAGAAGAGAAAAAAAGAAAAGAAAAAGCCCTCTTTCTCTAACCCTGTTGCTGCTTGTCTTTATTGACTGGGAAGAAGTATACTGCAGACTCACATACAAAATCTCAATCATAAAGAAAATTCCAACTAGGCTGGGATATGGCCCTGGATATAGTTGATATAAGAAAAATTCATCTACCTTACAGATGAGAAATCTAAAAGAGCCAACCCAGATTATTTCGAAGATGTAAAGCATGAAATAGGAAAAAACAGGAAACAAAAATGGCAAATAAAACATTATCCTTAACAGTTGAAAATAGCAATGAATACTTAACTACAAGCACAAATAGTGCAAGGCAAAAAAAAAAGTATTTTTCATATCCTAAATCCCAGCTAGATTTCTTTACGAAATTCCCACTTCTCTATCAAAATGTTACCTCATACCTTGCATTTCCTTATTTACCTCAGCCAACTTTTTATTTGTGGCTTCTATATGCCCAGTCAGCTTTTATTGCCTTGCACTATCTATGTTTTTAACCAGAGGATATTAAACATTTTTATGTCAAAACTCATGGTCAAAAAATGTTTGAACTCCCCTAATTTTTCTATACTCAAAAGTGAAAATGGCTGTTATATGCATATGTATCTCTGATGTTTATGAATCATAGGCAAATTAATTTACTCTCTGAGATTTGTATAGCTAACAAATCATCTCTCTGCAGTTGTCTATCTTGAACCTCAAAACAGCACTTGTTGAGTCTGGGAAAGCATTACACATTACTCTGCAAAATGATCTGTTTTAAATCAAATACTTCATTTAAAATATTTTTGAAAAAAGAAAAATGAAAAAAATAAAATACTTTTTTGACGTGTCAAAAACTTGAAGAGTTACAGTTCTTTTTGAAAGATATTTAATTCCAGTAATTGATCCCAGAAATTAATCAACTGAATGACATGACAAATAATGTGAGAACCATTAAACTCAACTTTTGTTCCTCCTAGTATTTAAATACTGATTTTTTTTTTTTAGAAATTGTTTTCCTTTTTTATCTAGTAATTTTTTCTTCATTTATTGGTGTTGAATCTCTGTGAAACAAAATAAGGCTAGACTGTACTTAGCCCCCCGTACAATAGGTTATTAGAAGAAAAAGCTCGCAGATCTATTAATGTGCACATGAGCCACGCAAAATATGAAGCTCAAAGAATAGGCAGATGGTTGAAGCTGATATACCCTTTTCACAGAGAGGAGGAAGGTAGAACACGGAGGACAATATTAAGGAGGTAATAAACAACTTTTTGAGGAAACAGTGTACCTGAAATCAGACAATTTGTTGGGACAAATTTCCCCCTGTGCTCTAGGAATGGTGTTTGATTTCAGTCTCTTCTGTGATATGTTTGTTGTTTTCCTTAGTGAAATTTCAGTAAGATTGAAGACAGTTGTGCTCCTCTTAGGGAGATGTGATTTTTTAAAAGGATACAGTAACTTCAGAGCAAAGATCTACTAGCTACTGATCCCTGGATGCCTTTAACTCAATATAATCCATGTACCAAGCTAGGCATGGTAGCCCAGGTCTGCAATCCCAGCAGTCTAGAAGGCTGAGATAGCAGGATTATAAATTCAAACTTAACCCGGGCAAACGGGCAACGTAGCAAGACTCCATCTCAAAATTAAGTATAAAGCAGGGTTGTGGGTGGAGCTCAGTGTCCATAGGCCCTTGGTTAAATATCCAGGAGAGCAAAAAAAAGTAACATATCAATATATCAATAAATGATATTTTAAGAGTCATTTTCTGAGCTCTAACAGCACACTTTAGTAACATGTTAAAATTTGAAATGAAAGGTTATTATAGTCATATTCCTAAATCAGTATGTTTCATAGTGATGGAAAATAAAGTGGATTTTTCTATATAAAGGAACTTTTTTTCCTAACATAAGACAAAGCTGGGGGTCTGAGAGGTTTTCAGTCTTAAATGTTTCTCTGTCCTGGGGTAAGGTAAACCAAATCAAGACAGGAGGATGATTGGGTGTGACTTTTTTGTCACTGCCAACAAGTTCTTCTTTTGCCCCCCCCCCCCCCCCGACACCTTCAGCCTCATTTGATTAATGCATTTGTTCAACAGAAACTCATGGACTTAAGCAATGGCATTGATTGATCTAAGACCAAATTGATTCCTATATTTTTTATTTGTTTGTTTTATAATATGAGGGGTTAAACCCAGGCCCTTCACACTGAGGTACATCCCTGACCTTTTTTTTAATCTATTGACTTATTTTTATTTTGAAACAGACTCTCTCTAAGTCTCTAAGTTGCCCAGGCTGAACTTGAGCTTGTGATCCTCCCGTCTCAGCCTCCCAGATGACTGGGATTACAAGTATGCACTACCATGGCCAAACACCTATTTTAATGATTTATTTTGTCATACATTTAGGGGGGTTTTTTAAATCTTTTTTTTTTTTTTTTTGGTACAAGATAAACTAGCCTATCTTTTATTCTCAGTTCTCATTGGCCTCAACTTTGGTGGAGCCCAAAGCAAGTGGTCTCTGGGGAACCCAGGAGCTGCCGATGGCAGCCAGCTCCCTGCATCTTTGTCCCACGGCAGCAGACAGTCATTGCCAAGGGTAGAGAGTGCTTTCATAAATAAGTTAAAGTCAGTTTTGGACATCTGAAATGATGAATCTCATTGCACGTTTTAGAGTCCATATTAACTGTTTAAACAGGTGGGTATTTTAGGGGAAATATTAAGTTTTGACTTTTATTTGGGTCTCTCCTGCCCAGTTCATTCCAGCAACATGTGTGTGCCATGAGAGTGCTTCATACTGGGGACAGAGTGAGTAGCTAGCTTCCTGCCTGCTGACTACTGAAACCTGAAAGAGGCAACAAGCCAAAAGCCAAGGCCTAAGGTCAAACTGGGCAAGGCGAGGTTGGAGGCCAAGTGCCTCAAGTTTCCTTTCTGTGAAATACGGAGCATAAGAGCCCACACCCCACACCCACAGGATCGCAGGAGGCCAGTTTGGAGAGGACTTACCCGGGTGCTTGGTTCATAAGGACTGTCAATTGAGAACAGCTGCAGGGAGGGACTAGGGGATGCAGCTCGGCAGCTCCGGGACAGTGCACTTGCCTAGTGTGTCTAATAAGAAAGAAAGATAGAAAGGAAGGAAGGAAGAAAGAAAGAAAGAAAGAAGAGAAATAAAGGAAGGAGAAAGAGAAGAAAGAAAAAGAAAGAAAGAAAGAAAGAAAGAAAGAAAGAAAGAAAGAAAGAAAGAGAAAGGAAGAAAGAAAAGCCCTAGCGATGCTGTCACTACTGGTATTAGATAACACAGAGACCACTGAGTGTAGGCTTGAGCTGGTCCCTGAGGCGAGCACCTGGCTGCCTCTACCCCAATTCTTCTCATGCTAAGCAGGGCTGTCTGGGAGAAGGAAAGGAAATGATAAAATCCTTCCTCCAGCCCTTGTATCTGGACCTCAGCAGGCAGATGCACAGAGCAATGGCCGCCTCTGCCTCGACGCCCCGTCGTGACCGGTTGGCAAATGCCACCTTTCCACGGATGCGCTGAGCAGTTGGTTGACGTATCATCACCGCATTATGAAGCTAACAGCCACCGGCTCTGTGAACTCTCATCGCACAGTTCATTATTCCTGAATTTTTCTGTGCTCTTGAAACATACTCTATTTAATGGTCCCTTGGGAGCTCTGGGCGCTTTTGTCCCCAAGACACGGCCCGTGGTGCAAAACCTCGGCGTCTGTCAGATTTCCCCATGTGCCGTGTAATTGCCTGATTTCCATGTGAAAGTACAGCCCTGACACCAAACCCACACAGCCCCACCAATGGCAACAATGGCTTCCTGACACCCAGGAGAGGAACGGGGCGGGCGGCCTAAGGCAGGACTGAGCTTGCAGGCCCAGTGAGCACTCGCCTTCACGCACACCAGCTCTGAGTTTACAGCTGCAGACGAGGCGTTCCTCAGGAGCACGCGCGCGCGCGCGCGCGTACACACACACACACACACACACACACACACACACACACACACACACACAGCCTAAAGAGAGACGGACTCACAGATTAGCCGCAGCGTGAGCCTGTGGGAGCCAGATGGCTCTGGGTGCAGAGCGCGCCTTCCCGCTTTCTGTCGGTCACCTGGCTGGCGGACAGACAGCAGGCTGCTGAGAGGGGAGAGAAATGATCTCATTCCTCAGCCAGGCGCTGATTCGCCTTCTTTCTCTCTCACACGACTCAAGCTGAAGGAAAGTTGGGAAAGAGAGAAAGGGTGACAAGCGGGAGGGGAAGGCTGGGTGGCCGTAAAGCGTACAGCGATGAGACACCCGGGCCTTGCAGAGGAGGGAGAGGCAGGCAGAGAGGGCCGGGACATCGCCTCAGGAGGCCTTTGCCCTGCGGGTGCGGGGTGAGTGCCTGGGAGGAGGCACAGGGGATGTGGGAGCTGGCCGGGGCCTCTGTACAGCTAGGCGCTGTGCCCCTTTGGGAAGGGCTGGTGGATAATGTTTTGGAGTTGTTCATAATGCCGTCCTCCATGGCTGGGGGCCAGTGAGTTTGTAGGTGCGTGGCCTATGGGCCAGCCATCTGCCTGGATCTGCACCTGCCGTGTACCAGTAAGGCGTCCTGCGGTGGAGGGAGGCAGAGAGAGCTGCCCCTGAGGTAAAGGGGGCAGGCAGGGATCTGGGGTACAATCAACCCATCAGGTTGCGCCTGGGGAGGGCTCGGCCTCTTTCAACTCTGTAAGGCTAAGAGGGCTTGGCTGGGTGTCTTGCTACCCTCCCCACAGGGCAAAGCATTCACTGCTCATAAATACGTCTCTCACCTCAAGTGACAGCCAGACTGGCCAACGGACATCAGGCAGACCCCCAATGCCAGTGTAAGGGCAGAGCTGTGCAGGTGTGGTCAGCTGTCTGACACGCCAGTCTTCCCTCCTGGGGGAGGGGTCCACGACGGACCCCAGAGGGCAGCTGAGGCCTAGGTCCAGAGAAGGGGATGCAAGGAAGAGCACGGGCGTGCTTGAGAGTCCCGTGGCACGAGACTGCTTCCGCGACCGGGCCAGACTTCCTGCGCACCTGAAGTTCGTCTCTAGCAGCGTTTATTCAGAAGGACAAATAGTACACTCCAAGGAGATGTCCATTGCGGGGATATGCAAGTGTTCACTGACAGCTGGAAATGATTACTTAAATCATAATAAACATTAAGCAAGATCCTCTTTCTTTTCAGCCAGACTGGGGCACCTGCCTTCACTAATCCTGGCTGTCTTAGGTATAACTGAACATTAAACTGACATAGAGATTGGGGCCACAGAAGCAAAGCAAGCGGCCAGCTTGGAACTGAGACCACAGGCTTTGACTTTTCTCCTGTCACAAATAAAAAGGAAGCACCCCTCCAAATACCTGCTTTCCTCTTGATCTTCCAGGCAATGCTCCCACCCACTGGTGTTCATAATTCTAGGCAGGTTCTTTATCACAGCTGAGCTTAGGATTCTGAAGAAAGACATACGAGGAAAGTGACAAGGAATGTGAGCTCCATCATCTTTTCTTAACTGTGATTAAGCAGAGAGCCATCACCGAATAAGAGCATTTAAAAAAATAAAAATGTTGGCACGTAGAGGACTTACTAAGTATCAGTTACTTCTCTAAGTACTTTGTGTATTTTTATGTGACTTCCACAAAAACCCTGTGAGGCAGAGCTTCTGATTATCCCCATGTTTTAAAAGGGATACCAAGGCCTAGAGAGGTTAGGTAACTCATCCAGAGTCACACAACCACTAAGTGGTAAAACCAGGATACAAATGTGGTTCTGTTTGGCTCCTGGGCCATACCTCCAGGCTGTCCTACTACTCTTGAACATCAGGTGCCCCCTGGTTTGACGATTTGCCAGCAATATGGTCTCAGGTTAATCTTCCTGAGTCCCCATGTCCTCACCCATCAAGCTGGGGCTAAATAAGTCATCTTATAGGGCTGCTGCCAGGAGCTGCAGCAGTATATGTGCATGTAGGACCAGTGCCTGGAACACAGGTGATGTCCAATAAATGCTGCTAGTTAACACTAAGTTATTGCTGCCATCTTTATGTTTGTATATTTCACTGAATCCTCATACACACACGCGCGCGTGCGTGCACACACACACCACACTGTAGGGTAAGCAACGCAGCTCTCAGTAGTCTCGTGTCACGGCTGAATATAAGATGTGAAGTGGCAGAGCCAGGTCAAGGGCCCACATCTCTTGACTCCACCCTGCTCATTTGGTCTAACCCAAGCTTTCTCTGCCCGGTGAACCATGGACCACACCTTTCTATTTCTAGACCCAAGATAGGGTTGGCTATCTAGAAAGTGTGGAGCAAGGATTTCAGTTCTATTCGCTTTCTTTTCTCCTCTTACCCTGGGATCTGTTTAAAGTTTTATTTATTTATTTATTTTGTTGTTATTGCTTATTGTGGTTTGGATCTGGAATGTCCCCCAAAAGTCTCATGTATTTGGATGTTGTAGGTTGTCCATGGAACCATGTGCTGTTGGGAGATTGGGGCCTGGTCTGGAGAGACGGATTGCAGGCATGTAGATTAGATTACAGGCATGTGGTGAGGGCTTATTACACCTTCCATACCTGCAAGAGGCGGAACACTGAGGCTGGGCCAGGGGCAGACCACTGGGACGGGCCTGGAAAGATCTATAAGCTGCTTCCTGCCTTCCTTATGAGACTAGACTCAACTTGCCGTGTACGTCCAGTGCTGCCCACCGCCACTGAGTGGACTGTGACCTTCCAAAACTGTGAGCTAAAGTAAACTTTTCCTCCCCTGATTTGTGGATGTGTGTCTTGAATCACAGCAATGAAAAGGTAACTAAGACGTTGTTGCTGGAGATGGACCCCCGTGCCTCAGGCATGCCAGATAAGCACTTTAACGCTGAGCTACATCCTGGTTCTTACTCTTAGGATTGGCTCTAGACAGAGTAAGGTCCAGCCCATGTCTTCCTGCAAGGTCCTGAAGGATAGTAAATGCTTCTTGGGACAGGTAAGGTTCTAACAAGGATGAATTTCAAGATCTAAGACTTTATTAGCTTCATCCAAAACTGTTTATTTTCACACCCTGACAAATGCAGATGAGTGGCCCATAAAGAGAATCTACAGCCACCTCCAGGCTTCTGGACCCCTGACTGAAGAGCTCGGGGGAACATTCACAAAATCCCCTTTGCAAGCAGCAGAACTTTTATATCTCTAGTCAGAAATAGCAAAAGAACCACTGGCTAAGTGACGAAAGTGTATAGCTGCATTCTTCCTTGTCTTCAAATCTTTCCTAGCTCTGTCTTTTCGGTGATTTTCACATTTTTTCCTCCACTTTACTTTCAGAAAACCTCTGAGGAATACTGCTTTTGTTCTGATGCCTCAGGTAATTCCCAGGGCTGGGAATGAAAACAATTTCCTTCCACAGTCTCTGGCTGAGAGCCTTTCACATCTCAGCTGTGTGAGAGGGTGATTTATAAATTGCAGGGTCCAGATCTCCTTCTTCCAACTCCTCTTCTTTGTTCCTCCCACCGTTTAAAACAAAGGATTGCACGTCATGAGCCTCCAAGGTCAAGGTGTCCTCTAATGTGGACCCCCTGGTGCCTGTTTTGGGGCTGAGGTTCAGGGAGCCATGAAAGAAGCATGAAGCCATTCATTCTGATGTGAAGCAAACGGAACAGCCCATAGCTGAATTCAACACCTAGAGCAAACACGGCCCAAGTTCAAGGTTGAGGCCAGCTTGGAATGAAGAATTTCGAAGCACATTATCCAAAGTTGTCAGGCTTCTGTTTCATCTTTAGATTGTTAGTCTCAAAGGGACAATGAGGAAGAGATATTTTGAGCTAGGAAAAGAAGTAACTTTTCTTTGTTACCTGAGAACTAAATGGGGGAATGGATCCCAGGATGCTCACTGCTCCTCTACTGCAACAAACCTCAGAGACCAGACAGTATGAAGTCATTAGAAAAAGCTTGTGTTTTGGTCTGAACTGAAGATGGCTATTGGTCCACTGCTTCCATGGTGTCCAGGTCTGTCACTGCATTTCCGGTGGGTGTGGTTTCATGAGAAGCTGGAAACAGACAGTGGACTGAGCAAGTGAATCGAACTTCCCTTCGACTGCCCTCCCCTTGGGGTTCCATCTGAACCAGGTCCTCCAGGAACACAGCGTGAGTGCCCTAGGCTGCTTTTTCTACCTCAACACGATCCTGGGCAGAACAGTGTCTTCGCAGCCAAGAGACCCATATGGACCCTGGCCCCAGGGCTCCATAACTTCTGTTGTGCTACTCTGTACCATCTTACCCGAAACCCTTACCTCTGCACTACCCACAGTCACACTGAATCTCCATTCTTGCCAGCCTGTCTGAGTCTGGAGCAGCACCGTGACAGAGGCTGAGTTGCAGACCTGGTGCCCCGTCCTGGCGGTAAGCCACTATTGGCCTTGTGGCTGTGAATAAGTTACCTAACCCCTCTAGGCTTCATTTGTCCTCATCTGTAAAAGGGGGAACTGATAATTAAGTTGGTTATTTATACAGGATGATTAACACAATGTCCCCCCCAAACTTTCTAAATACGAGAGGCATGGGGATGGAAAGAACCACGGGACTGTGAGCTGTCAAGGCAGGAGGTGGGGAACAAGATCAGAGAGGGGTGGAGACAAGAGCTGGCTACAGTCCTGTCTCTGTTCCTTCCTGCTTGCCCTGAGGTTTCACTTGGAAAGATCAGCATCTGAGATTTTAAAGTCATACATCATCCGTTTCCTTTTTACGCTAATCATTGTTCCAGAGACACTCAAGTTCAGAGGGGTTCCTGTGGTAGATTTCAGCTCAGATACATCTAGGGCTCCAGAAGGCAAGCAATCAAGAGATATTCTAACTTCAGCTTTCCCCTCCCTTCACCAATGGGTGGGCTTCTTTTCCCATTAAGGGCTGTTAACATCTCAGACTTCTTCCTGAACATGGGTCAATAATCAGTTTTTCTCTAAGATCCTAAGAGTTATGGGTAGTTTTCAATACAATTAGAGACAGCTCTATTTGCTAATGTACTGGTCACTAACAAATGTAAGTGATGATGTATATACATATTAAAATTTGTGGCTGCAGGACCTGCTCCAAGCCTCGCCTCAGTCTTGGGCCACAAAGAGGGGAACAATGAGGAATGGGCCTGGAACACATTAAAACAAGAGGGTTTCTTGGAACTCCTAAGTAACGTGCTTGGGGAGACTCTGGTAGAGGAGTCATGTGGCACGTTTAGCTCAGGTGTGAATTGGACGAAGCTGAAAAGGAATCGAAGTTCCTAGAACTGTCAAATGTGGCATTTTTATAGAGTATGGCCAAACTCGAGTTGGTAGAATAGAGATGTCGTTAGTCACAGTTTCATCTGATAGCAGCAACTCTCTCTCGCTCTATCTATCTGTCTATCTGTCTGTCTCTCTCTCTCTCTCCACACAGACACACACACACACACAAAGGTGTTCAACCATATTTTACCCTCCTTGGAAATTGTAACATATTCAAATATAAGGGCTTTATGGTTTTGCCATTTTTGCTAACTCTACATGAACTTTGTTATTCCTAGAACATTGTGTTTCAAATTATGAAATTCATTGAAGCATCAGGTTCCTTTGACATAGAAATATAGTTATAATTTTTAAAAGGCACAAAATTTTTAAAAATGGAAATATGCAGTCTAAAATCTAAGGGCAGTTAATTTGAAAGGTGACTATTTTGCTTTGGTATCACAACACACAAAGAAGACAGAAGGTTTTTTTGTTTTGTTTTATTTTTGTACTATTGGAGATTGGAGATTGAACCTAGGGCCTTCAACAGAGTTATAGCCACAGCCTTTTTTTTTTTTTTTTTTTTAAGATAGGATCTTGCTAAGTTGCCCAGTCTGGGTTCAAACTTGTGCATCTTCTGCCTCAGTCTCCCAGAGTTCTGGGATTATGCCCTGGAGCTGAATTGAAGAGAAGGATGGAATTTTTTTAAAAATTGAGAACACTTCTCCTATCCATTGCCACCAATCAACATTAAGGTGGATAACTGAATTCTCCTTGTCTAGCATCTCACTGTGCCTCACTTTCTCCAGATGTAAATAGATACAAGACAACACAACTGTCTCTCACTTAACTCATAGAAATGTTATATGAATCTGTGAAAGAAAAATCTCCACTGAATATTATTGTGACCACAGAATGTGTTTGTTGTCTGTAATCGTACAAAAGTGAGGCTTAACCTAATTAAGAAAAAAAAAAAGTGGAGCTAGAAAGGGTTAGAGGTAGCCAGTTGAGTGGGAATTCTGCAAAGGAAACTATTCCCTTTACCTGTCAGACTTTGGGCTCTGTTCAAGGCATGCTCTGCTTCGTGGGAGCACCAAGTCCTTGATAGCCAGGGGAATGATCTGTTTCCTGGCTTATCCTCTCACAAAGACTTTAGGGAGATACACTCAGTGCTTGGAAATACCATTTCATAGAACTCTTACTCTCCCCATCATTCAACACTTTTTCATGTTTCTTTTTCTACTTAAACTTAACTTTTCATTGTTGATTCAGCTCTCTTGTTTACACGATACCTTTACACTCTTTCTAACCTGTCCATTTTCTCATTTTCTTGCTCGTATCTTGGCAGTGGTCTTCCATCTCTTTTGCTGCTACACTGCCAGAGCATTTCCCTTAAATTCATTTTTATCTTTCCCTTTTCTGTCCCTGAAGTTCTCTGATGAATACTATAAAGACAACTAGCTAGAACTGTGCTGGAAAAACACAAAGCAAGAAAGTTATACGCCCAAAACTAGATATGCCAAATATGACTCCATCTACTAGAGTTGATGCCAACTGACAATTCAAATGAGACTTGGTCAACAGAGAATTGAAAGACTTTCTAAGAATTTCCACAAATGAATATTTGATACTTTATCTCAGTCTAATTTCACAATGTAGATGAAAGGCTTTCTTGTTTGCTTAAAATGAATTTTTATCTGTCATCTTTCATACTCATGAAACCACTACTCATAACCTCAAGGACAATATCTTGCTGCAGTTGATGTTTATTATTATGCACAACTGGGAAAGTTACCATTCTGTTTAATTGAATTTTCTAATTAACTGAGAATTTCAAGGTTCATTTTCTATGGATCACTGACATCTAGACAGCCAGGATGATCTAGGCACTACAGCTAAATTGAATAAGCTTATTCTGTTTTGAAAATTTCAAGACTTAAGGACTATCAAGTTAGCTCATCACAGATGTGCTGTAAATGTGCAGATGTTCATGAAATTGGTATTTCTGTTTGATATCATATAAATGTGGAAATGGGCACAGGTCACATGGGAAGCAAGATGCCATGTCAAGTACACTCTTTAAAACTTCCCGTCACTGTTCTAAAATGTGCTTAAGTGTTTAACAAAAGCCCTTTGTGACATGTCAACTTACAAAACTGTATGTATGAAAATCATCTTTTTGTAAGAAAAAGCAAATATACATGCAAAGACACAGACACCACTACACACACAAGCCTAGGAGGATAGACATCCAAATTTTAATGACATTTTCTCTGGGTAAAAAATTATAGGTGTTTTTGTTTTCTTCTGTTGGCTTATCTGCACCTTCT